>CM031597.1:142960492-142978473 GCA_018398815.1 Conus ventricosus
ATGAGAGGGGACCCAGCAAAAACTAACTGATGTGCCTTTATCGGATAAAAGATGTATTACATGATTTATTTCTGTTATCTCCAAACGGATTTTTGAATTTGAAGACCGGATTGCTTCAAGAGCAGATCTAGAATCAACACATACTAGTACGTGACTGACATTTAGATGGAAATAAAGAATATAATTTAAGGACATTAGGATGGCGGCTAACTCGGCACTGAAAATCGAAAACTTTCTGCCTAGATGGTACATTTTCTCCACGTTTAAGTCAGGTATTACAAAAGCTGCCCCTGTCCTACTGTCTTCTAGCACTGAGCCGTCTGTGAAAATTTCTAAGTGGTTCTTGTACTGATTTTCCAAATGTAAGTATACTGAAATTTTTAGTATGTTGGGTGAATCTTTTTTTGACATATCTGAACGAGTCGTATCAAAGCAGGCTTTCGTTTGTTCCCATCTTGGTACTGGTGAAAAGGATGGTTTAACAGCGATTTCATTTCTATTTATGTTGGAATCTCTGATATGGTGAGAAGTATACGAGTAGATTGATTTTGTAGATTGTATTCTTCTAGCTCGCTTTCCAAAATCTTTTTCAGAATTTAAACAAACTTCTTTTGCACAGAAATTTTTCTGTGTAAAACTCTTCAGAACGAACTTTGACGCAGCTACTTTTCGAACCTCGCTGAGAGGTAGCACTCCAATCTCATTGTATGTTCCTAAATTGGATGTATGTATGGGAACACCAAGAGCGAGTTTGTAAGCCTTGCAATCAATGCTCTGCAATTTATTCAACAGATGTTGTGGTGCGCTGAAAAATACTTCCTGAGCATAGGTTAACCTAGATCGCACAAGAGCGGTTGATAGAGATATTAAAGTCGAAGCATCTTGGCCCCATGGTTGCTTGTTTATAATCTTAAGAAAGTTTAAACTTTTCCGTGCTTTATTTAATATGTGGTCAATATGCTGGTTCCATGACAGTTTAGAAGTTAAGATTATACCTAGGAATTTGACAGATTTAACATATTTTATTTCAATGCCATCTAAAGTGAAAACTGGGAGCTTTTCTGGGTCATACCCTGAATTGAAAAGCATTATATGCGTTTTTTCTAATGAAAGTGCAAGCCCGTTTTCTTGTAAAAATACATTTATTTTATCGAGTTCTCGCTGGTATAAAGCTTTTATGTAGTTCAGCGACCTCGAAGAGGTTATTCGTTTCATGGTTACTCTCATCCATAGGCATATATCATCGGCAAATTGAGCTAACTCTGTGCCTTTCGATAAGCCTTTTGGTAAATCTGCCATAACAATATTGAATAAGATAGGAGACATTACTGAACCTTGTGGCAGTGTGTGTGCGAGTGTGTGTGTGTGTGTGTGTGTGTGTGTGTGTGCGTGTGTGCGTGCGTGTGTGCGTGCGTGCGTGCGTGCGTGCGTGCGTGCGTGCGTGTGTTTGTGTTGTGTGCGTGTGCGTGTGTGTGTATATATATATATATATATATATATATATATATATAATATATATATATATATATATATATATATATATCTGTGTGTGCGTGCGTGCGTGCATGCGTGCGTGCATGCGTGCGTGCGTGCGTGCGTGTGTGTGTATGCACGCGCAGTGTTGTGTGTGTGTGCGCGCGCGCGTGTATGTGCGTGCATGTGTGCGCGCGCGCATGTGTATGTGCGTGCATGTGTGCGCGCGCGCGCGTGCGTGCGTGCGTGCGTGCGTGCGTGCGTGCGTGCGTGCGTGCGTGCGTGTGTGTGTGTGTGTAATTTTTTTTGTGTATGAGGGTTGTTGAAAGCTAAAGATAGATTCCTACCGGACTGCGTACTAGATATGGGCATAACGAACAAAGAAATTATGATTATTTAATATTTGGCATAACGAACAAAGAAAGTATGATTATTTACCATTTGGGGTAACGAACAAAGAAAGTATGATTATTTAACATTTGGGGTAACGAACAAAGAACGTATGATTATTTAACATTTGGGGTAACGAACAAAGAAAGTATGATTATTTACCATTTGGGGTAACGAACAAAGAAAGTATGATTATTTAACATTTGGGGTAACGAACAAAGAACGTATGATTATTTAACATTTGGGGTAACGAACAAAGAAAGTATGATTATTTACCATTTGGGGTAACGAACAAAGAAAGTATGATTATTTAACATTTGGGGTAACGAACAAAGAAAGTATGATTACCAGCCGCCGTGGCGAAGTGGTTAGCGTCGCGGACTCCCGGCTGGGAGGTCGTGGGTTCGAATCCCATCAGAAGTCACGTGGGTTTTTCTGCCCCGACCGGCTCCTACCCAGAGTTGAGTTGCTGCGGACTCAGTTGTGAAGACTGGGACCACACAGTCGAGTTTCATCCACTTAATGGATGCGTCTCCGAGAGTGTTGCTCAAATTTCTTGACCAACACTGCAGGTGCCTGTGTCTCTCGGCCTGGTTGACGCCGGGATATATTATGAAAGGAAGCGTAGAGTACAGCCCTGTCATGTAGTCTCTGACCGAAATGGAAATCCGTAGCATCATCTTAATCATTCTCCTTCTCATTGATCAGCATTAAGAAAAAATGTGTCTCAAATTCTGTGGCCCTTCATGCCCTACTCTCATGGTGACTTCAATTTCGATGTCCTCTCCACGTCGTCACTGGTATCGGCGGGTCCATGGGGGCTGTCGTTGGACGGACGTGGTGGCGCCCTCCGGAGGGAGAGCTCACTCGCGCCGACTCCGCGACTAAGCAATTATTGTCGTCAGTAGGGGGCTTAGTAGGTGGTGTCCTGCGTATGTTAGATCAGAACAGGCGCCACTGAACACCACCGAAGTGACTCGGCAGCAGTGCAGTGTCTCCTCCGGTGGGTTGCCTCCTGACGACTTGACATTGACTGCTCCCTGTGAATTGCCGGTGCCGGGCTGACCGGGCTGTGGCTGTGGACGGGTGTCGGAATGAGCGGAGTGGGTGCACTGCCTCTGAGGTGGCGCAGAAGTTGGTACACAAAAAAAAGGGAAAAAAGGTATGATTATTTAACATTTGGGGTAACGAAAAAAGCAAGTATGATTATTTAACATTTGGGGTAACGAACAAAGAAAGTATGATTATTTAACATTTGGGGTAACGAACAAAGAAAGTATTATTTAACATTTGGCGTAACGAACAAAGAAAGTATGATTATTTTACATTTGGGGTAACGAACAAAGAAAGTATGATTATTTTACATTGGGGTAACGAACAAACAATGTATGATTATTTAACATTTGGGCAAACGAACAAAGAAAGTATTATTTAACATTTGGGTAACGAACAAAGAAAGAATGATTATTTTACATTTGGGGTAACGAACAAAGAAAGTATGATTATTTTACATTTGGGGTAACGAACAAACAATGTATGATTATTTAACATTGGGGTAACGAACAAAGAAAGTATGATTATTAAACATTTGGGGGTAACGAACAAAGAAAGTATGATTATTCAACATTTGGGGTAACGAACAAAGAAAGTATGATTATTTTACATTGGGGTAACGAACAAAGAAAGTATGATTATTTTACATTTGGGGTAACGAACAAAGAAAGTATGATTATTAACATTTGGGTAATGTCAGTGAAGTCGATCTATCATGTGAAATATTAGTACCACCTTGTGCACTGTATTCTTTGCTCTTGGACAGTCTAGTAATAGGCGACTTACAGTAAGAGTTTCCACACACACACGTAACATTTTTGCTGTATTTGGTTCGAAGTGAATTTAAACGCATCTATGAATTAAAGTTACCACCTCTCTAGATGCCGTACTTTCGAATTTGTCTAATCTAGTCTTGGGGTGGATGTCAGAATTTGGTTGCATACAATTGTGATAATATTGACTATGTGGTGTGGTGTGGGTGTAGTGTGTGGGCGCGCGCATACGTATGTGTGTGTGTGTGTGTGTGTGTGTGTGTGTGTGTGTGTGTGTGTGTGTGTGTGTGTGTGTGTGTGTGTGTGTGCGTGTGTGTGTGTGTGTGCGCGCGCGCGCGTGCGTGCGTGCACACGCACGTTTTTTGTCCTTTGGTAGTAGCGGGGATGGGGTGGGTGGGGAGGGAGGGGTGTGATGAAGGCCTCATGATCTTAATGATAATGGGACGACTGTGATTAAAACAATATCTGATTACTCTCGCAGTGGCTAAATCTACTTCTGTTGGTACTACACACGAACATGCCTACACGCCCACATACAAAGACACTCATATATGAACACATACATATGTAGATTCGCGAGTATGCTCACACAAGTCCCCAAATCACACAAACACATGAACTTCTGCATACGAACACACGCAGGCACACAACACACACACACACACACACACGCGCGCGCACACACACACAGAGACGCGCGCGCGCACTGTACCCCACCCATGTTCACCCTGTATCCACACCCCCTGTACCCCACCCATGTTACACCCTGTACCACACCCCCTGTATCCCCACCATGTTACACCCTGTATCCACACCCTGTACCCCCACCAAATGCAACACCCTGTATCCACAATCCCTGTTACCCCCCATGCTACACCTGATCCACACCCCCTGTACCCCCACCCATGTTACACGCTGTATCCACACCCCGTACCCCACCCAGCACACCCTGTATCCACATCCCGTACCACCCACCCATGCTAACCCTGTATCCACACCCCCTGTACCCCCACCCATGTTACACCCTAGATCCAAAACCCATGTACACCCTATATCCACACCCATGTTACACCCTGTATCCACACCCCCTGTACCCCCACCCATGTTACACCCTTATACCACACCCATGTTACACCTGTATCCACACCCATATACACCCTGTACCCCCCATGTTACGCCCTGTATCCACACCCCTGTACCCCCACCCATGTTAACACCCTGTATCCACACCCCCTGTACCCCCACCCATGTTACACCTGTATCCACACCCATGTTACACCCCTGTATCCACACCCATGTTACACCTGTATCCACACCCCTGTCCCACCCCACCCATGTTACATCCTGTATCCAAACCCCCTGTAACCCCCACCCATGTTACAACCCTGTTTTCCCAAACCCCCTGTACCCCCAACCATGTTACACCCCTGTATCCACACCCCTGTAACCCCCACCCATGTTACATCCTGTATCCAAACCCCCTGTAACCCCCACCCATGTTACACCCTGTATTCAACACCCCTGTACCCCCATCCATGTTAACACCCTGTATCCACACACCCCTGTAACCCCCACCCATGTTACACCCTGTATCCCCACCCATGTTACACACCCTGTATCCACACCCACTGTATCCCCACCCATGTTACATCCCTGTACCCCCACCCATGTTACATCCTGTACCCCCACCCCATGTTACACCCTGTATCACACCCCGTACATCCTGTACCCCCACCCATGTTACACCCTGTATAACCACCCCGTTACATCCTGTACCCCCACCCATGTTACACCCTGTATCCGCACCCATGTTACACCCCTGTATCCCCACCCATGTTACACCCTGCAACCCCCACCCATTGTTACACCCACTGTATCCACACCCCCTGTAACCCCCACCCATGTGACACCCTGTATCCACACCCCTGTACCCCCCACCCATGTTACACCCTGTATCCACACCCCCTGTACCCCCACACACGTTACACCCTGTAATCCACACCCCCTGTACCCCCACCCATGTTACACCCTGTATCCACACTCCCCTGTACCCCCACCCATGTTACACCCTGTATCCCACACCCCCTGAACCCCACCCATGTTACCCCTACCCATGGTACACCTGTATCCACACCCACTGTACCCCCCCCATGTTACACCCTGTATCCACATCCCCTGTAACCCCCCATGTTACACCCTGTATCCACACCCCCTGTACCCCCACCCATGTTACACCCTGTATCCACACCCCCTGTACCCCCCACCCATGTTACAACCCTGTATCCACACCCCCTGTACCCCCCACCCATGTTACACCCTGTATCCACACCCCGTACACCGCCCCACCCATGGTTACACCCTGTATCCACACCCCTGTACCCCCACCCATGTTACACACCCACGCACTTTACACCTGTATCCACACCCCCTGTACCCCCACCCATGTTACACCCTGTACCCCCACCCATGTTACAACACCTGTACCCCCACCCATGTTACACCCTGTACCCCCACCCCTGTACCCCCACCCATGTTACACACCTGTATCCCACACCCCCTGTACCCCCACCCATGTTACACCCTGTATCCACACCCTGTTACATCCTGTATCCACACCCTGTTACCCCCACCCCATCTTACACCCTGTACCCCCACCCATCTTACAACCCTGTACCCCCACCCATCTTACACCCTGTATCCCCATCCATCTTACACCCTGTACCCCCACCCATCTTACACCCTGTACCCCCACCCATCTTACACCCTGTATCCCCATCCATCTTACACCCTGTACCCCATCCATCTTACACCCTGTACCCCCACCCATCTTACACCCTGTACCCCCACCCATCTTAAAACCCTGTACCCCACCCATCTTACACCCTGTATCCACACCCTGTACCCCCACCCATCTTACACCTTACCCCCACCACACACCCTGTACCCCCACCCATCTTACACCCTGTATCACACCTTACCCCCACCCATCTTACACCCTGTACCCCCCACCCATCTTACACCCTGTACCCCCACCCATCTTACACCCTGTATCCACACCCTGTACCCCCACCCATCTTACACCCTGTACCCCCACCCATCTTACACCCTGTATCCACACCCTGTACCCCCACCGATCTTGCACCCTGTATCCACACCCTGTACCCCCACCCATCTTACACCCTGTACCCCCACCCATCTTACACCCTGTATCCACACCCTGTACCCCCACCCATCTTACACCCTGTACCCCCACCCATGTTACACACTGTACCCCCACCCATGCTACGCCTTTCATCTTCACACCCCCCCCCCTCCTAAATACAAAAAACCTCCTCTATGTGCCACCACTGCAACGCCCTGAAATGCGCGCTCTCTGTACCCCCACCTACGTCACGCCCTGCATCTGCACCCCCCCACCCCTCCCCATGTCTCGCCCAGCAACCTCGACCTCCATATCCCCACCCATGTCTTACGCTGTATTCCCGTCCTATATACCCGCAACCATGTTGTACGCTGTATTCCCGTCCTATATACCCGCAACCATGTTGTACGCTGTATTCCCGTCCTATATACCCGCAACCATGTTGTACGCTGTATTCCCGTCCTTTATACCCGCAACCATGTACGCTGTATTCCCGTCCTTTATACCCGCAACCATGTTGTACGCTGTATTCCCGTCCTTTATACCCGCAACCATGTTGTACGCTGTATTCCCGTCCTTTATACCCGCAACCATGTTGTACGCTGTATTCCCGTCCTTTATAACCCGCAACCATGTTGTACGCTGTATTCCCGTCCTTTATACCCGCAACCATGTTGTACGCTGTATTCCCGTCCTTTATACCCGCAACCATGTTGTACGCTGTATTCCCGTCCTTTATACCCGCAACCATGTTGTACGCTGTATTCCCGTCCTTTATACCCGCAACCATGTTGTACACTGAATCTGCGAACCAGTCCCTATGGCATACCCTGCATCTGCATCCGACGTCATGTCCGACGTAACCCCACACGTCACAGCCTGTGTCCGACGTAACCCCACACGTCACAGCCTGTGTTCGCTTCTCCCCACCCCACTTCAGCCCATCCTTACTACGACCACCATCCGCGTCCCATGTACCCCCCCCCCCCCCCACACACACACAACCCATGTCACGCTCTGCATCTGTCCCTCACCGTGCGCCTGCCGACTGAACGAATGACTGACCGACTGACTGACTGATCGATCGAACGAATGACTGACTGATCGATTGAATGACCGACTGACTGACTGATCGAACGAATGACTGACCGACTGATCGATCAAACGAATGACCGACTGATCGATCGAACGACTGACTGACTGACTGATCGATCAAACGAATGACCGACTGACTGATCGAACGAATGACCGACTGACTGACTGATCGATCGAACGAATGACTGACCGATCGAACGAATGACTGGCTGATCGATCGAACGAATGACTGACCGACTGATCGATCGAACGAATGACTGACTGAACGATCGATTGAACGAATGACCGACTGACTGATCGATTGAACGAATGACAGACTGAACGATCGATTGAACGAATGACCGACTGACGGACTGATCGATTGAACGAATGACTGACGGACTGATCGATTGAACGAATGACTGACCAATCGATTGAACGAATGACTGAATGAACGACCGACTGACCGAAAGAATGACTGAAAGAATCAATGACTTGACGACCGACTGACCGAACGAATGACTGAACGAGCGACTGACCGACTGAATGACTTGATGACCGAGTGAACGAATGAATAACTGAATGACTGAACGACCGATTGACCGACTGAGCGAATGAAAGACTGAATGATCGAATGGATGGTTGAACGACCTACTGACCGACAGAACGAATGAATGAATAAACCGACTGACCGACTGAATGACCGACTGAAAAATGAATGACTGAAAGACCGAACGATCTGACCGAATGAATGACTGACCGATCGACTGACCGAATGAATGATTGAACCACCGATTGAACGAATGAACGATTGAACGACCGACTGAATGAATGACTGAACGATCGACTGACCGAATGAATGATTGAACCACCGATTGAACGAATGAACGATTGAATGACCGACTGAAAGAATGACTGACTTGACGACCGACAGATCGACTGTTTGAATGAGCGAGCGCGACTGAATGAATGAAGAAGCGACCGACTGATGACTCAACGAATGACCGACTGAACGGCCGACTGACTGAATAACAAACTGACTGCCCGAGTGAACGAATGTATAACTAAGCAACAGACTGAGAGACTGAATGACTGAACGACCGACTGAACAAATGAATGACTGAACGACCGACTGAACAAATGAATGACTGAAGAAGCGACCGACCGAATGAATAGACGAACGACCGACTGAACAAATGAATGACTGAATGAGCGACCGACCAACCGAATATACGAACGAATGACTGTACGACCAACTGAACGAATAACTGACTGAACGAGCGACTGATCGATCGAATCGACCGAACAAACGCACGGGAAAAAAAGAGAAAAAAGAGAAAACAATGAAGAACGAGCAAACAAATGAATGCACAACAGAAAGGAGGGAATGAAGAAACAAAAACAAAATGAAAAAAAAAAGTCACAAATGGTGAACCAAAGACTGAAAACGAACATAAACATTGGTGTTTAAACAAACTTGTCTAAAAGCATAATAGGGGATGGGCGGGGAGATGGAGGGGGGGGGGGGGAGAAAAGAAAAAACAAACCTGTTGTTGTACCTCTGTATGCCATTAACGTTAAATTAAGTAAACAATTACATTGAAGATGGAAACGCAAAAAACCTACAACTTTCTACTGTGTGTGTGTGTGTGTGTGTGTGTGTGTGTGTGTGTGGGGTGTGTGTGTGTGTGTGTGCGTGTGTGCGTGTGCGTCTGTCTGTCCGTCTGTCCTTGCGAATGAACATAGCCGTATAGATACATGCATGCGTGTGTATATGCATGTATTCATGGAGCTATTAGAATGAAATGGCTCATCAGTCATAACTGATCACACGAAAAAAAATCAATTTTATGGGAAAAAAACTAAAAAAGGGCATAAAACCATAGAAAAAAAAAAAATCAAAAAAAAAAAAAACCGTGAAATAGTGAAAAAATGATTTAAATTTTAAAAATAATGCTCCACACACTTCTTTTTTATTCTCTCTTTTTTCTTTTGGACATTGCACCTCTGTCTTTGTCCTGTTTCTCTCTCTCCTCTCTCAACCATCCCAGCCCCAAACTTCAGGGGCGCGCCGAAGCATACAACACAGGCCCCCCCCCTGTTGAGCCCCCCAGCTTCTCAATGCCTAGGGCCGCCCTGTCGATTTCAGTGACAACCCAACGCGCAGAGCACCGGCCCCCCAACCACTCCCCACTTAGGCCCACTTCCCGCCACGGTGCCTCCTTCCCCCACAATCCCTACGGCCATTGCTGAAGCATGCAAAGCTACGGCACCCTGTGGCCTTTCTTCAGTGTGAGATGTCTTTGTAAAAATATCCCCCCCCCCGTGGGGTGTGTGGTTAACTTTTCCTTCCTTGCCAGACTGAGATTTTAATCCTCGGTACTTCTTGTGCTGTCATTATGTTTTTAAATAATAACTATCTTTTCACATCGGCATCTTTTTTTGACATGATCACCGTGGCGTGCTAAAACTTTTTTGTTTCTACTCATTTACTATCAAGACCACTTCGTGTTTAAGACATTTCGCCCAGTTTCAAAAATGCTGAACTGTGGGCTCATGAATCTATGTGCCTTCACGAATGCCAGACTAAATTGTGTTTCTAAAAAAAAAAAAAAAAAATTTCCTATACCTGCGTTCGGTGGAGTGATGATTGGAAGCGCCCCATAAGTGCAAGCTTTGTCCCAAACAGATTTGGCTATAGCAATTTAATCTATTACACATTAAAAAGTGTGTTCAGATACTATGATTTGGAGTTTTCGTGGCGGCAACATACGGGAAATTTGTGCTTTAGTTTGCAGTTTCTCCTGTAAACCTGCAGCAATAGTTGGTGCACATTAAATTGAAAAGTGCATTTCACCCCTATTTCCAAACCACGCTGTGGCCCTAATCTACCAGTTTTTTTTGATTGATTTTTTTTTTGTTTTTTGTTGTTGGTTATTGTTGTGTTTGTTTTGTTTTTTTTCATTATTTTTCTTTTTTGTACGTGCCTTTTTTCCCCTTTCTTTTGTTTTTCCTTTTATTTTGTGCACTCGGGACATAAAAGACCACAAACCAGAATCAGGGCCATCGGGATGGACTGAGAGTTTGCCTTTTAAATATCATTGCGTCAGAAGATCTCCGATATCTCGACCGATATCGAACCCCCAAAAGCCTTCCCATTTCGGGGTCTCCCCGAATCAAATAAATCCTTCTTTAGGATAAAGGTAGCAGTCCGGGTTAAAATATCGTTCGAAAAGACCCTCAAAGACAAAGAAAAGGGTCTTCAAAGTGTATACATGAATCTCTCAATTTAAAAGAGACTTTCCCCCCTAGAAAGCATGACGTAAACATGGGGATAAAATCCACGAACAAATCACACCCTTTTTTAAGGGGTTTTTGCATCGGAACCCGCAAAAAGAGTCAGCTGGATGATAAATTGTTACATGATGACATTTTCCTTAGAATGAAAAGAATTGTTTTACTCGGTGACTTCAATGTAGATCTTTTAAAATAAAACGCCAAGGGCCAAACGAAAATTGTTAAAATTTACTCAGTTTAAAAAAAACACCCCCCAGATAAACACCAAAACTTCAAAGAAAATTCATTGACTATCAAATTCTCAAATAAAAAACATCTAAAGTTTGTTCCATCTCTCTTAGGATCATTACCCGTGGTGTTAAAAAGGGTCAAAACATGGATTAAAAAATCCCAAAACCGGGCCACAAAACCATAACCTAACGTTGCTTCTAAAAATTTTAAAAAAAAAAAAATTTTTTTGCTTGACTTAATAAACCAAACTTAATACGATACAATACTGCTGACCAATTTCACGATTCTTTTGGATGGGAAACTTTTACAAAAACTATAACAGACACTCCTTTTAAAAAACAATAAAGGTAAAGAAAATTTCCCAAACCACCGGTAACGAAAGAATTACAGGGGGCCATGCAACCTTAGAGCCCTTTTGAAAAACGGCAAAAGAAGAATCAAGATCACTAAAAAATGCAAAAAACTCCGAAACGCGGGGAAAAAACAAATACTATCGCAGTTATTAAACTTCCAAAAAAAAATCCAAAACGGTTTGGCAAGCAAAAACCAGCTTAAACAATAAAATTTTCTTCAAAACAACTTTTAAAAAGGTATTTCTGCTAAACAACTTAACACCATTTTCTCTTCCATTCCAGATACAGTTTTACTACTGACATTCAACCTAATGAATTTAAAAGAACTCATAAATTTTTGTCACCCCAAAAAAATCACTTCGAAACACACCCCTCAAACTGTGCAGGGGGGTTATCAGTACCTACTTATCTCAAATGTCAGGAACACGGGACTAGTTGGCATAGATGGAAAAAATTTGAAACTCCGGCCCCATTATAGCTGCCCACGTTAACGTTAAATCTTTAACTGTGCAAGATAAAAGTTTTTTTCCTAAGGGTTTAAAAAAAGCAAAAGTTATACCCTTCAAAAATCTGGTGATAAATGACCTTCAAACTACAGACCAATAAAATCTTATCTATTCTTTCCAACCTCTAGAAAGCATTTAAATAAACACACCTTCCACTTCAACAGTACGATTTCTCCATCCCGGGCGTCTGGGTTTTAGACAGAAACATTTCCCGCCCTTTTGCGTTAATCAAAACTTGTAGGATGTGGTTAAAAAAAATTTTAATAACAACAGTATTGTGGTGTCTTTTTTCTTTATTTTAAAAAAAGCTTCATTCATTGACCCCAAAAAACCCTTTTTCAAAACGAGATTACGGGCTTTCAAAAACCCCCTTTCCTTTTTAAAAAACATACTCACAAACGACAACAATGCGTTAATCGGGGGCGGCTGTCTCTTCTATAACAACCTTAATATGGCGTTTTTTTCCCCAAGGCCCCATTTAGGCCCCCTACCTTTTCAAAACTACATAAAAGACCTACCCCCCATTGAATTGCATGCGCCTCTTTGCAGAGACACCACAATTCACACCACCAAATATCCTTTCCAGCTTTCAAAACTTTGCAGAGATACAACACCTTTTAAAAAGGACCGAACAAAATCATATTCACTTTACCCCAAAAAAAAAAACTCATGTACATTACAACTAGGCAAAAAAAAAAACTCACCAATGATTTCCCCCCCATAACCCCAAAATGTACTTTTGGAAAAGTCACTCATCATAAAATATTAGGGCAATAATTGACAATAGCTCAGTGAAACCCCACTAACGTTACTAGCAAAAGCTTCCCCAAAATCTATCAGCCACCAAAAAACAAACACTTTCTTACCTTTATTCACGAAAAATTTTTTTTCCCTGCTCAATTTGTCTCATGTTGATTAGCATCGCATATGGATTTTGCAAGTGCAAACACACTAAAACCAGTTCAGCCACAAAACGAGCGCTCAAGCTAATCCTTTGAAGAAAACTACCCCGAAACTCTGATTTTTAAAAATCTTACATTCTTCCATTCAGCCAAGACCAAAACAACAAAGGGCAATGATGCACAAGATTCTGACCGGGAATGCTCCAACATCTTTAATGAGACATTCTCAAAAATCTCGTCGAAACTCCCACAAAATCCCTATCCCAATCCCCCAAAAACGACCTTTTTAAATCAAACTAACGTACTCGGGAAAACCCCTTGTGGAACTCCCTTTCCCAAAAAATCAAAAAAATCCCTTGTACCACAACTTTTTAAAAAAATTACCTTCCCCTTTCGCTGTAAAAAAAAAATTTAAAAAAAAAAAAATTTAAAAAATAAAAAAACATAAGTAAAACCAAAAATAATCCAAAAGCTTAAAACATCCCATTTTCATACTTAACCAATTTGTCTTTTTAAATTTTTTTTTTTCTTTTTTTCATGTCCAAAAAATTTTATATAATATATATATAGTATGAAAAAAAATCACCATGTTGTGCTGTATGTATTGTTTTTTTTGTATGTATGTATGATGTGTTTATACATATTGGGGGTGGCGCATGATGTGTATGTGTGTGCGGGGATGTATTAAAATTAAATGTTTTTGTGGTATGATATGGTATGAAGTATATTTGGGGATATATATTATTATAATAATATTTATATATAAAAATTATATATAAATTAAATATATAATATATGGTGTGTGTGGTGTGTGTGTGTGTGTGTGTGTGTGGTGTTGTGGCGTGTGTGTGATGCATAAGTTGTGTGTAATATAGTGTGCTATGGAATAAAAATTAGAAAAATGATCATATGTTGTCCCCTTTTTTCACTCTTCCCATCTTTCTCTCTCTCTCTCTCTCCCTTTTTCTCTCTCTTTCTCTCTCTCTCTCTCTCTTAAGTGCCCTCTCTCTCTCTCTAGCCCCTCTCTCCTCTCAAACAATCAAACTCTCTCTGCTCGTCTGTGCATGCGTGCGTGTGTATGTTTCCCAATTCCGACATATTTTTTTCTGTTCATTTTACTGCGATTTTAACAGGGAATTATTGTACGTTTTGTACTTTCCCTTTCAAATCATTACATTTTTCCCTGTCTCCCCCCTCCCTTCCCCCTCTCCTCTTCTCTCTCTTTTTTTTTTCTCCCCCCCCCCCCCCCCCCCCCCCCCCCCCCCCCCAATTTTATCTCCTTTGCTTAAAACCTTAGTATTTTCATCCCGCTAAAATGAAAAGTTTTTGCCTTTCTCTCCTCTCTCTCTCTCTCTCTTTCTCTCCTCCCTCTCCCCAGCGTGCGAAAGTGCGGGATTTGGGGGTTTCAAAAATTGTACGCACTTTGTCATATTTACTTCACTGTCCCCTTTTTTATAAAACCAATCTTTTACGTTGTGTCACTTACATATGTTCCCCCCGCCCCCCTCACTCCCTACCCCCCCTCTCTCCCCCCCCTCTTTATTATTGTTATTCTATTTTTATTTTTAATTTATTTTTTTTTGTTGTTTTTTTTTTTGTTTTGTTATTATTCTTTTTTTTTGTTTTGTTTCATTTTTTCTTTGATTTCATTTATGTTCCTTAGATTTTTTACCCCTTTGCTTGCTTCTTTATTTTTTACATTAAATTGATTTCACTGATGTTGTTCCCTACTCAGGGCGAGACTGGATGAAAAAAGCACGTTTGTGCTTTTTCTATTATCCCCCCCTAAAAAAAGAATTTTGTCTTGTCTGTCTGCTCTCTCTCTCTTGAACTCGCTTTTTCAATCTTTCTCTCTTCTCTCTCTCTCTTCTCTCTCTCCCCAGGAGGGGAAGGGGAGGAACGAGACTTGAGACCCCTGAGGAAGAAAACCCAAGAAGGTTGAATGATAACCCAAAGCCATGAGAGCGTGGAAGGATAATGATAGACCAATGCCTTTAGTAGAACGTGAGAAGGGGTGATTAAGACCGATGCCATTGGGAAACGTGAGAAGGTTGATGATAGACCAGATCCATGAAGAACGTAAAGGATGAATGAAAGACCAATCCTTTTAACGTGAGAAGGATGAATGTAGACCAGATCCCTGAGTAGAATGAGAAGGGTTTAATGATAACCAAAACCATGGCAAACGTGAGAAGGGTAAAGAAAAACCGATCAGAGCAGAACGTGAGAAGGATGAAGATACACCCGATGCCCCGACGAACATGGGAGAACGATACACCAATACCATGATAGAACTGAGAAGGATAATGAAGCCCCGATGCCCATAGTAAACTTTAGAAGGATAATTTTATAACCAATGCCATGAGTAGAAGTAAAGGTGAAAAAGCAATCCCCTGAGAGAACAGAGGAGAAAAATAAAACCCAAAGCCATAGCAGAACGTGAGAAGGATGAATGATAGACCAGATGCCATGAGTAGAACGTGAGAAGGATGAATGATAGACCAGATGCCATGAGTAGAACGTGAGAAAGGATGAATGATAGACAGGAATGGATGTGCAAAACGTAAAACCGATAAACGGTAGACTGGAGAAACAGGAGAAACGTGGTCATGAACAATGACGGTCTAGAGGAGACGACGACTGGAGAAGAATCACTGATGGACTGGAGGGGAAGAAGAGAACGCCACAACGACAGACGATATGAAGGACAGGCCTGGGACAAACAGAAAAGATCGTGGTTCTGGTGGCCAATGGGGAGAACTCGAGAACGATGACTGATTAACAGCAGAACTTTGACAATGACAAATGATGGAATGAGAATAGGAAAACGAGGTGATTTTGAATGGCAGACGGGGTAGAAAAGGGAATGGCGGACGGGGTAGAAAAGGAAAACGAGGTGATTTTGAATGGCAGACGGGGTAAAAAGGAAAACGAGGTGATTTTGAATGGCAGACAGGGTAGAAAAGGGAATGGCAGACGGGTAGAAAAGGAAAACGCAAGTGTGATGAATGACAAGGAGGAATGGGGAGCGGAAATGTGATGAAAATGAATGATGGACGGAATGAGCACGAGAGCATGCTGATAATGAATGTTAGACGGGATGAAAATATGAGTGTGACAACTTTGAGAAACACCTGGATAACACGACACAAAAAAGGCTTTAAATCTGTGAAAAACTGACCAACACAAATGAAAATCAGCACCACATCAGGACAAAGACGCTAACTGTCACACAGGAAAAAGAATCATAGAAAGATAGAGGAACTTTTGCTTTGAGCTCTACGAGGAAAAGATCAAAAGAGATCCAGTTCAGGATTCATCAACTGGAGAGGACTTTCCAACACTCTGTCGAAGAAGTCATAGTAGCAGTGAAGTCGCTGAAAACACGCAGGAGAGCTTCGACAACATCCCTGCAGAAACCTGAATATGGCGGAAAGGCAGTGACTGGTATAGTAACTGCTATCTGCTACAAAATCTGGCACACTGGCGAGGGGCTAACGCCAAGAGACTCCATCACTAATCATCACAATTTCAAAGACAAGAAATCCTCAACACTGCCAGAACAGCAAGACAGCAATGTAAGCAACGTAATGTTCAAAATCATTCAGAATAGATTAACAGATTGCAGACAGACACTGCTGTATCTGAAAGGCTGAAGTATCATCTGATAGGATCTTATCCCTTCGCCAAAAATACCTGCAACACCCAGGAGTTCTGTCATGTCTTCACAGACTTCAAAGAGGCGTTTGACAGAGTCTGTCCAGAGATGTTACATGCCGTTATGAAGAAATTTGGTATCATTACAAAGTTAATCAACAACATCCAGCAATATACGCCAAACTGATTAGTGCAGTACTCACAAAGAGCGCGACTGGAAAGTGGGCCACAAATCAGTTAGGATTCGTCAGGCCCCTTCGCTCTCCCCTACTTTTCAACATAGTTCTGGAATGCATCGTGAATGACCCACTTGATGATCAGTCAACACAATCAGCGCTGCGTGAAGAGCTATCACGAACCTTCACTTTGCAGATAACTTCGGTGGCCAGGCTGGCACTGAACAAGAACTCACCAAGCTTGTTAAATCTCTGGACGAGACATCTACGAGACATATGTCGACATCAACACCGAGAAGACCAAGTAATGGCCAGCCACACCACCACCTCCAGCACTGACGTAACCATGGAACAGAAGCGAGGAACTATTTATAGATTTGGGATTTATTTCGCGATAGGGAAATTTAAATCAGTATGTCCTCTCAAGAGCAGCAAAGACATCAGTGCTGTGCAGACTGAACCCTGTATGTGCAGACAACATCTCAGTGAAATACAAATCTGGTTCCTGCATGCACGGGTCTTTCATTTACCTAGATACAGACGCGGCATGGACTGAAGAAAGAACCCAACCACAGAAATGAGATGTCATTGCAAGTGCTAATGGACCTGGAAGAAAGAACCCAACCACAGAAATGAGATGTCATTGCAAGATGCTAATGGACCTGGAAGAAGAACCCAACCATAGAATGAGATGTCATTGCAAGATGCTAATGACCTGGAAGAAAGAACCCAACCATAGAAATGAGATGTCATTGCAAGATGCTAATGGACTGGAAGAAAGAACCCAACCATAGAAATGAATGTCACTGCAAGATGCTGTAATGAGATATACTGATCATATCACATGAACAAGCGCTACACCTGAATGCACTCGGGCATACGAAGACTCTGACACAGAAGCAAAGAAACAAGTTGGCATTGTCATGCGATCCAACGGCCAACCTTTACAAACAT
>CM031597.1:142979473-143004473 GCA_018398815.1 Conus ventricosus
TGAGGAGAGGTGAAGGGAGGAACCGAGACTTGAAGTGGGGAAGAATCCTCAAGAAGGTTGAATGATAGACCAGATGCCATGAGTAGAACGTGAGAAGGATGAATGATAGACCAGATGCCATGAGTAGAACGTGAGAAGGATGAATGATAGACCAGATGCCATGAGTAGAACGTGAGAAGGTTGAATGATAGACCAGATGCCATGAGTAGAACGTGAGAAGGATGAATGATAGACAGATGCCATGAGTAGAACGTGAGAAGGATGAATGATAGACCAGATGCCATGAGTAGAACGTGAGAAGGTTGAATGATAGACCAGATGCCATGAGCAGAACGTGAGAAGGATGAATGATAGACAGATGCAATGAGCAGAACGTGAGAAGGATGAATGATACACCAGATGCCATGAGCAGAACATGAGGATGAACGATACACCAGATACCATGAGTAGAACGTGAGAAGGATGAATGATAGACCAGATGCCATGAGTAGAACGTGAGAAGGATGAATGATAGCCCAGATGCCATGAGTAGAACGTGAGAAGGATGAATGATAGACCAGATGCATGAGCAGAACATGAGGATGAACGATACACCAGATGCCATGAGCAGAACGTGAGAAGGATGAATGATAGACCAGATGCCATGAGTAGAACGTGAGAAGGATGAATGATAGACCAGATGCCATGAGTAGAACGTGAGAAGGATGAATGATAGACAGGAATGGATGTGCAAAACGTAAAACCGATAAACGGTAGACTGGAGAAACAGAGGAGAACGTGGTCATGAACAATGACGGTCTAGAGGAGACGACGACTGGAGAAGAATCACTGATGGACTGGAGGGGAAGAAGAGAACGCCACAACGACAGACGATATGAAGGACAGGCCTGGGACAAACAGAAAAGATCGTGGTTCTGGTGGCCAATGGGGAGAACTCGAGAACGATGACTGATTAACAGCAGAACTTTGACAATGACAAATGATGGAATGAGAATAGGAAAACGAGGTGATTTTGAATGGCAGACGGGGTAGAAAAGGGAATGCGGAGGCGGAGGGGTAGAAAGGAAAACGAGGTGATTTTGAATGGCAGACGGGGTAGAAAAGGAAAACGAGGTGATTTTGAATGGCAGACAGGGTAGAAAAGGGAATGGCAGACGGGGGTAGAAAAGGAAAACGCAAGTGTGATGAATGACAAGGAGGAATGGGGAGCGGAAATGTGATGAAAATGAATGATGGACGGAATGAGCACGAGAGCATGCTGATAATGAATGTTAGACGGGATGAAAATATGAGTGTGACAACTTTGAGAAACACCTGGATAACAGCGACACAAAAAAGGCTTTAAATCTGTGAAAAACTGACCAACACAAATGAAAATCAGCACCACTCAGGACAAAGACGCTAACTGTCACACAGGAAAAAGAATCATAGAAAGATAGAGGAACTTTTGCTTTGAGCTCTACGAGGAAAAGATCAAAAGAGATCCAGTTCAGGATTCATCAACTGGAGAGGACTTTCCAACACTCTGTCGAAGAAGTCATAGTAGCAGTGAAGTCGCTGAAACACGGCAAGGCTGCAAGCTTCGACAACATCCCTGCAGAAACCTGAATATGGCGGAAAGGCAGTGACTGGTATAGTAACTGCTATCTGCTACAAAATCTGGCACACTGGCGAGGGGGTAACGCCAAAGAGACTCCATCACTAATCATCACAATTTCAAAGACAAGAAATCCTCAACACTGCCAGAACAGCAAGACCAGCAATGTAAGCAACGTAATGTTCAAAATCATTCAGAATAGATTACAGATTGCAGACAGACACTGCTGTATCTGAAAGGCTGAAGTATCATCTGATAGGATCTTATCCCTTCGCCAAAAATACCTGCAACACCAGGAGTTCTGTCATGTCTTCACAGACTTCAAAGAGGCGTTTGACAGAGTCTGTCCAGAGATGTTACATGCCGTTATGAAGAAATTTGGTATCATTACAAAGTTAATCAACAACATCCAGCAATATACGCCAAACTGATTAGTGCAGTACTCACAAAGAGCGCGACTGGAAAGTGGGCCCACAAATCAGTTAGGATTCGTCAGGGCCCCTTCGCTCTCCCCTACTTTTCAACATAGTTCTGGAATGCATCGTGAATGACCCACTTGATGATCAGTCAACACAATCAGCGCTGCGTGAAGAGCTATCACGAACCTTCACTTTGCAGATAACTTCGGTGGCCAGGCTGGCACTGAACAAGAACTCACCAAGCTTGTTAAATCTCTGGACGAGACATCTACGAGACATAGTGTCGACATCAACACCGAGAAGACCAAGCTAATGGCCAGCCACACCACCACCTCCAGCACTGACGTAACCATGGACAGAAGCGAGGAACTATTTATAGATTTGGGATTTATTTTCAGCGATAGGGAAATTTAAATCAGATGTCCTCTCAAGAGCAGCAAAGACATCAGTGCTGTGCAGACTGAACCCTGTATGTGCAGACAACATCTCAGTGAAATACAAATCTGGTTCCTGCATGCACGGGTCTTTCATTTACCTAGATACAGACGCGGCATGGACCTGGAAGAAAGAACCCAACCACAGAAATGAGATGTCATTGCAAGATGCTAATGGACCTGGAAGAAAGAACCCAACCACAGAAATGAGATGTCATTGCAAGATGCTAATGGACCTGGAAGAAAGATACCAAACCATAGAAATGAGTTGTCATTGCAAGATGTAATGGACCTGGAAGAAGAACAACCATAGAAATGGTTGTCATTGCAAGATGCTAATGGACCTGGAAGGGAAAGAACCCTAACCTTAGAAATGAGATGTCACTGCAAGTTGCTGTAATGAGATATATGGATCATAATCACATTGAACAAGTTTGCGCTACTCATCGAACTGCACGTCGGGCCATACGAAGATCTGCTGACACCAGCCAAAGCAAAGAAACCAAGTTGGCTTTTGTCATGACGATCCAACGGCCCGCTTAAAAAATCACCCAGGATGTGTTGACGCCGCCGAGCGATGAGACCAGGGGTTGATAGTAAGATATGGGCCGGACACCATTTGCGGAAGGGACCAAGGGGATGATAGTATGGAAATGGACAGACACCATTGCGGAATGGACAAGGGGATGATGTAAGAAAGGGGACAGACACCATTGCAGAATGGACTAGGGGATGATAGTAAGAAATGGGCGACATCATTGCGGAATGGCCAAAGGGGGATGATAGTAAGAAATGGACACATTGCAGAATGGACACAAGGGGATGATAGTAAGAAATGGGCCGAAAACCATTGCAGAAATGGAACAAGGGGATGATAGTAAGAAATGACCGACACTTGCAGAATGGACATGGGGATGATAGTAAGAATTGGACCGACACCATTGATAATTGGGACCAAGCGGGATGAGATGATAGTAAGAAAAATGGACGACACCATTGCAGAATGGACCAAGGGGATGATAGTAAGAAATGGACCGACCCCCCCCCCCCCCCCAAACCATTGGCAGATTATGGACAGGGGATGTAGTAAGAAATGGACCGACACCATGGCAGTATGGAACCAAGGGGGATGATAGTAAGAAATGGGCCGACACCATTGCAGAATGGGACCAAGGGGTTGATAGTAAGAAATGGACCGACACCATTGCAAGAATGGACCAAGGATGATGGTAAGAAATGGGCGAACCATTGCAGGAATGGACCAAGGAGATGATGTAAGGAAATGACCGACACCATGCAGATGGGTACCAGGGGATGATAGTAAAAAATGGACGACTCCATTGCAAGAATGGACCAAGGGGTGAAAGTAAGAAATGGACCGACACCATTGCAGAAAGATGGACAAGGGGATGATAGTAAGAATGGACCGACGCCATGCTGAATGGACCAAGGGGATGATAGTAAGAAATGGAACGACACCATCATTGCGAATGGACCAAGGGCGATGATAGCTAAGAAATGGGCCGACACCATTACTGAATGGACCAAGGGGATGATAGTAAAAAATGGACCGACCACCATTGCCAGAATGGACCAAGGGGTTGATAGTAAGAAATGGGACCGACCACATTGCAGAATGTTAGACCAAAGGGGATGATAGTAAGAAATGGACCGACACCATTGCAGAATGGACCAAGGGGATGTTAGTAGCAAAAGGACCGACACCATGGCAGAATGGACAAGGGGATGTTGTAAGAAATGGAACCGACACCATTGCAGAATGGACCAAGGGGATGTTAGTTTGAAATCGGACGAACATTGCAGAATGACCAAGGGGATGATAGTATGAAGTGGACCGACACCATTGCAGAATGGACCAAGGGGATGTTAGTAAGAAATGGACGACACCATTGCAGGAATGGACAAGGGGGATAGTAAGAAAGAAATGGACCGACACATTGCAGATGGACCTCGGGGATGATAGTAGAAATGGACCGACACCATTGCAGAATGGACACCAGGGGAAGATAGTAAGAAATGGACCGAACACCATTGCTGAATGGACAAGGGGCTGATAGTAAGAATATGGACCGACACCATTGCGGAATGGACCACGGGATGATAGTATGAAATGGGGCGACACCATTGCAGATTGGACCAAGGGTGATAGTATGAAATGGACGACACCATTGCGGAATGGACCAAGGGGATTGATAGTAGGAAATGGACCGACTCCATTGCGAATGGACCAAGGGGATGATAGTAAGACATGGGCCGACAACCATTGCGGGAATGGACCAAGGGGATGATAGTAAGAAAATGGGCCGCCACCATTGCGGAATGGACCCAAGGGGATGATAGTAAGAAATGGCACCGACACCATTGCAGAATGGTCCAAGGGGATGATTGGTAAGAAATGGACGACACCATTGAGATGGACAGGGGTGATAGTTAGAAATGGGACCGACACCATTGCAGGAATGGACAAAGGGGTAGTAAGAAATGGACCCGACACCATTGCTGAATGGACCAGGAATGATAGTAAGTAATGGACCGAACACCATTGCAGCATGGACCAAGGGGATAGTAAGATATGGACCGACACCATTGAGAATGGGACCAAGGGTTAGTAAGAAAATGGACCGGGACACATTGCAGAATTTTTGGACCAAGGGCTGATAGTAAGAATGGAACCGACTCCATTGCCAGAATGGACCAAGGGGATGATAGTAAGAAATGGACCGACACATTGCAGAATGGACCATGGGGATGATAGTAAGAAATGGCGGGACCGACACCATTGCAGAATGGACAAGGGATGATTGTAAGAATGGACCGACACCATTGCGGAATGGACCAAGGGGATGTGATGTAAGAAAATGGAACGAACCATTGCAGAATGGACCCAGGGGATGTAGTAAGAAAAGGTCCGACCATTGCAAAGGACAAGGGGATGATAGTAAGAAATGGACCGACACCATTGGCAGTAATGGGACCAGGGGATGATAGTAGAAATGGTCCGACACCATTGCCAGAATGGACCAAGGGGTTGATTGTAAGAGTAAGAAATGGACCGACACCATTGCAGAATGGACCAAGGGGATGATTGCTAAGAATGGACGACACCATTGCAGAATGGACAAGGGGATGATAGTAAGAAATGGACCGTCACCATTGCAGATTGGGGACAAGGGGATGATAGTAAGAAGTGGGCCGACACCATTGCAGAATGGACCAAGGAGGATGATAGTTAAAGAAATGGACGACACCATTGCAGAATGGACCCAAGGGGATGATAGTAGAAATGGACCGACACCATTGCAGAATGGACCAAGGGGATGATAGTAAGAAAAAATAAATGGACCGACACCATTGCAGAATGGACCAGGGATGATAGTTAAGAAATGGACGACACCATTTGCAGAGTGACCAAGGGGATGATGATATAAGAAATGGACCGACACCATTGCAGATGGACAAGGGGATGATTGTAGAAATGGACCCGGACACCATTGCAGACTGGAACAAGGGGATGTAGTCAAGAAATGGACGGAACCATTGCGGAATGGACCAAGGGGGATGATAGTAAGAAATGGACGATCACCATTGCCAGTATGGACCAGGGGATGATAGTAAGAAATGGAACGACACCCATATGCAGAATGGACCAAGGGGATGATAGTAAGAAATGGACCGACACCATTGCGAATGGACCAAGGGGATGATAGTAAGAAATGGACCGACACCATTGCCAGAATGGACCAAGAGGGATGGATAGTAAGAAATGGACCGACACCATTGCAGAATGGACCAAGGGGATGATGTAAGAAATGGACCGACACCATTGCAGGATGGACCAAGGGGATGATAGTAAGAAATGGACCGACTCATTGCAGAATGGGACCAAGGGGATGATAGTAAGGAAATGGACCGACACAATTGCAGATTGGACCAAGGGGATGATAGTAAGAAATGGGACCGACTCCATTGCAGAATGGACCAAGGGGGATGATAGTAAGAAAATGGTCCGACACCATTGCAGAATGGACCAGGGGATTGATAGTAAGAAATGGAACCGACACATTGCGGAATGGACCATAGGGGATGATAGTAAGAAATGGACCGTCCACCATTGCGGAATGGACCATGGGGGATATAGTAAGAAATGGACCGACACATTGCAGAATTGACCAAGGGGTGATAGTAAGAAATGGACGACACCATTGCAAGATGGACCAAGGGGATGATAGTATGAAATGGACCGTCACCATTGCAGAAAGGACCAAGGGGGCTGATAGTAAGAAATCGGACGACACCATTGCAGAAATGGACCAAGGGGGTTGATAGTAAGAAATGGACCGACACCTTTGCAGGAATGGGACCAAGGGGATGATAGTAAGAATTGGACGACTCATTGCTGAATGGACCAAGGGGTGATAGTAAGAAATGGAAGACACCATTGCAGAATGGACCAAAGGGGATGATTAGTAAGACATGGACCGACACCATTGCAGAATTGGGACCAAGGGGATGATACGTAGAAATGGACGACACCATTGGCAGAATGGACCAAGGGGATGATAGTAAGAAATGGACCGACACCATTGCAGAATGGTCCAAGGGGGATGATAGTAAAGTAATGGACCGACACCATTGCAGAATGGACCAAGGGGATGATAGTAGAAATTGGACGAACACCATTGCAGATTGGACCAAGGGGGATGATAGTAAGAATTGGACCGGACACCATTGCAGACAATGGACCATAGGGGGATGATAGTAAGAAATGGAGACTTTACCGACACCATTGCAGAATGGACCACGGGGATGATAGTAAGAAATGGGCCGACACCATTGCAGAATGGACCACGGGTTGATAGTAAGAAAAGAAAATGGGCCGACACCATTGCAGATGGACCAAGGGGGGGGGATGGATAGTAGAAATGACGACACCATGCAGAATGGACCAAGGGGATGATCAGTTAAGAAATGGACCGACACATTGCAGAATGGACCATGGGGCATGATATTAAGAAAATGGACCGACACCATTGCAGAAGAATGACCAAGGGATGATAGTAAGTAATGGACGAACACCATTGCAGAAATGGACAAGGGGATGATAGTAAGAAATGGACCGACACCATTGCAGAAGGGACCAGGGGATGATAGTAAAGTAAAGGACCGACACCATTGCAGAATGACCAAGGGGGATGATAGTAAGAATGGGACCACGACACCATTGCAGAATGGACCAAGGGATGATAGTAAGAAATGGACCGGACACCATTGCAGAATGACCAAGGGGATGATAGTAAGAAATGGACCGACACCATTGCAGAATGGACCCAAAGGGGTGGATTGTAAAGAAAGGGCCGACACAATTGCAGAATGGGACCAAGGGGATGTTAGTATATGAAATGGCGGAACACATTGCAGAATGGACAAGGGGTTGATAGTAAGTAATGGAACTGACTCACATTGCAGAATGGACCAAGGGGATGATAGTAAGATAAATAAAATGAACCGACACCATTGCAGAAGGGACCATGGGTGTGATAGAGTAAGATATGAGTCCGACACCATTGCCGATTGGTCAAGGGATGATGATAGTAAGAATGGGCACGACACCATTGCAGATGGACCAAGGGGGATGTAGTAAGAAATGGACCGACACCATTGCACAGATTGGACCATGGGGATGTTCGTAATTAAGAAATGGACGACCACCATTGCAGAATGACCAAGGGGATGATAGTAAGAAATGGTCCGTCCCATTGCAGAATGGACGAAGGGGATGATTGTAAGAAATGGACCGACACCATTGCAGAATGGACCAAGGGGATGTAGTAAGAAAATGGACCGACACCATTGCAGAATGGACCATGGGGATGATAGTAAGAAATGGACCGACTCATTTGCAGAATGGACCAAGGGGATGATAGTAAGAAATGGGACCGTGACACCATTGCAGAATGGGACCCAGGGGATGATTGTAAGAAATGGACCGGACACCATTGCAGTATGGACCCAAGGGATGATAGTAGAAATGGTACCGACACCATTGCGGATGGACCAAGGGGATGATAGTAAGAAATGGACCGTACACCATTGCAGAATGGAACCAAGGGAGATGATAGTATGAAATGGACCGAACCCATTGCAGAATGGACAAGGGGATGATAGTAAGAAATGGACCGACACCATTGCAGAATGGACCAGGGGATGATTGGATAAGATTGGACCGACACCATGCGATTGGGACCAAGGGGATGATTGTAAGAAATGGACCAGACACCATTGCAGAATGGACCAAGGGGTGATAGTTACGAAATGGATCCGACACCATTGCAGAATGGACTCAAGGGATGATAGTAGAATGGACCGTCACCACTTGCAGAATGGAACAAGGGGATGTTAGTAAGAAATGGACCGACACCATTGCAGAATGGACCTAGGGGATGATAAGTAAGAATGACCGACACCATTGCAGAATGTCCAAGGGGGGATGAGAGTAAAGGGGGGGGGAAATGGACGACACATTGCAGAATGGACAAGGGGATGATAGTAAGAAAATGGACCGAACCATTGCAGAATGGACCAAGGGATGATAGTAAGAAATGGACGACACATTGCAGACTGGTCCAAGGGGATGAATTTTTTTTTTTTTTTTTTATGTAAGAAATGGACCGACACCATTGCCAGAATGGACAAGGGGGGATGATAGTAAGAATGGACCGACACCATAGCTGAATGGACCAAGGGGTTGATTAGTTAAGAAATGGACCGGACACCATTGCAGAATGGACCAAGGGGATGATAGTAAGAATGGACCGACACCATTGCAGAATGGACCAAGGGGAGATAGTAAGAAATGGACCGACACCATTGCAGAATGGACCAAGGGGATGATAGTAAGAAATGGGCCGACACCATTGCAGAATGGAACCAAGGCGGATGATAGTAGAAATGGACCGACACCATTGCCAGAATGGTCCATGGGGATGATAGTAAGAAATGGACCGACACCATTGCAGAATGGACCAAGGGGATGATAGTAAAGAAAATGGACCGACACCATTGCAGATGGACAAGGGATGATAGTAAGAAATGGACCGACACCATTGCAGAATGGACCAAGGGAGATGATAGTAAGTAATTGGACCCGACACCATTGCAGAATGGACCAAGGGGATGATAGTAAGAAATGGACCGACCATTGCAGAAAGGACCAAGGGGATGATAGTTAAGAAATGGACCGACACCATGGCAGAATGGACAAGGGGATGATAGTAGAAATGGACCGACACCATAGCAGAATGGACCAAGGGGATGATAGTAGAAATGGACCGGACACCATTGCAGAATGGGACCAAGGGGGATTGTAGATAAGAAATGGACCGGACAACCATTGCAGAATGGACCAAGGGGATGATAGTAAGAAATGGGACCGACACCATTGCAGAATGGACCAAGGGGATGATAGTAAGAAATGGGACCGGACACCATAGCAGAATGGACAAGGGGATGTAGTAAGAAAGTCCGACACCATGCAATTGGACCAAGGGGATGATTGTAAGATATGGACCGACACCATTGCAGAATGGACCAAGGGGATGATAGTAAGAAATGGACGACTCCATTGCAGAATGAGATAGTGACCAAGGGATGATAGTAAGAATGGACCGACACCTTTGCAGAATGGACCAAGTGGATGATCGTAAGAAATGGACCGACACATTGCGGAATGGGACTCAAGGGGATGATAGTAAGAAATTGGACCGGACAACATTGCGGAATGGACCAAGGGGATTATAGTAAGAAATGGACCGGACACCATTTTGCAGAATGGTCCAAGGGGATGTTAGTAAGAAATGGACCGAACCATTGCGAATGGACCAAGGGGATGATAGTAGAAATGGACCGACACCATTGCAGAGTGGACCAGGGGATGATAGTAAGAAATGGACCGACACATGCAGAATGGACCAAGGGGATGATAGTAAGAAATGGACCGAACCATTGCAGAAATGGACCAAGGGAAGCATTGTAGTAAGAAATGGACCGACCACCATTGCAGAATGGACAAGGGGATGATAGTAAGAAATGGCCGACACATTGCAGAATGGGTCCAAGGGTAGGATAGTAAGAAATGGACGACACCATTGCAGAATGACCAAGGGGCATGATTAGTAAGAAATGGACCGAACCATTGCAGATGACCAAGGGGATGATAGTATGAAATGACCGACACCTTTGCAGAATGGACCAAGGGGATGATAGTATGAAATGCCGACCGACACCATTGCAGAATGGACCAAGGGGATGATAGTAAGGAAATGGACGACACCATTGCAGAATGGACCTAGGGGATGTTAGTAAGAAATGGACCGACAACATTGCAGAATGGACCAAGGGGATGATAGTAAGAAATGGCTGACACCATTGCAGAAATGACCAATGGGATGATAGTAAGAAATGGACCGACACCATTGCAGAATGGGTCCAAGGGGATGATAGTAAGAAATGGACACCATTGCAGAATGGAACAATGGGGATGATTAGTAAGAAATGGACCGACACCATTGCAGATGGACCAAGGGGATTATAGTAAGAAATTGGACGACCACCATTGCAGAATGGACCAAGGGGGATGATAGTAAGAAATGGACCGACACATTGCGAATGGACAAGGGGATGATAGTAGAAATGGGCCGACACATTGAAGAATTGGACAAGGGATGATAGTAAGAAATGTGACGACACCATTGCAGAATCGGACCAGGGGATGATTAGTAAGAAATGGACACCATTGCATGAATGGGACCCAGGGGATGATAGTTAAGAATGGACGACTCCATTGCAGAATGGACCATGGGGATGATAGTAAGAAATGGGCCGACACCATTGCAGAATGGACCAAGGGAGATAGTAAGAAATGGACCGACACCATTGCAGAATGGACCAAGGGGTGATAGTTAGTATGGGCCCGACACCATTGCGGAATGGACGGGAAACGTCTGTTACAGTCCAGGCCTCGGAAAAATGAACCGACGGAACTGGAGGAATCTGGTCAACAGTTCTTCCACTGGAGAGGAATCTGGTCAAAGTTCTTCAACTGGAGGGAATCTGGTCAAAACAGTTATTCACTGGAGGAATCTGGGTCAACAGTTCTTCACTGGAGGAATTGGTCAACAGTTCTTCACTGGAGGAATCTGGTCAACAGTCTTCACTGGAGAATCTGGTCAACTGTTCTTCACTGGAGGAATGAGAGTCGGAATCTGTTCAAACAGTTCTTCACTGGGGAATTGGTCAACAGTTCTTCACTGGAGGGAAATTCTGGGTCAACAGTTTCTTTTTCACTGAGGAATCTGGTTCAACAGTTTCTTTCACTGGATGGAATCTGGTCAACAGTTCTTCACTGGAGGGAATATGGTCAACAGTTCTTCTCTGGAGGAAATCTGGTGTCAACAGTTCTTCACTGGAGGATATTGGTCAACAGTTCTTCACTGGAGGAATTGGTCAACTGAGTTCGTCACTGGAGAATCTGGTCAACAGTTCTTCATGGAGGATCTGGTCAACTGTTTCTTCACTGGAGGGAATCTTGGGTCAACAGTTTCTTCACTGGAGGAATTGGTCAACAGTTCTTAGGAGGGAATCTGGTCAACAGTTCTTCATGGAGGAATCTGGTCAACAGTTCTTCACTGGTGGAATCTGGGTTTCTACAGTTCTTCACTGGGAGGAATTGGTCAACAGTTCTTCACTGGGAGGAATTTGGTCATCAGTTCTTCACTGGAGGATTCTGGTCACAGTTCTTCACTGGAGGAATTGGTCAACAGTTCTTCACTGGAGGAATCTGGTCAACGTTTTTTCACTGGAGGTATCTGGTTCAACAGTTCTTCACTGGAGGAATCTGGTCAACTGTTCTTCACTGGAGAATCTGGTCACCAGTTCTTCACTGGAGAAATCTGGTCAACGTTCTTCACGGAGGAATCTGGTCAACAGTTCTTCACTGGAGGAATCTGTGTAAGTTCTTTCATGGAGGAATCTGGTCAACAGTTCTTCATGGTGGAATTCTGGTCAACAGTTCTTCACTGGGAATCTGGGTCAACAGTTCTTCACTGGAGGAATCTGCGGTCAACTGTTCGTCACTGGAGGGAATCTGGCAACAGTTCTTCACTGGAGGAATTGGTCAACATGTTCTTCTCTGGAGGAATTGGTCATCAGTTCATCACTGGAGGGAATCTGTGTCACAGTTCTTCATGAGGTATATGGTCATCAGTTCTTCACTGGAGGATCTGGTCAACGTTTCTTCACTGGAGGAATCTGGTCAACAGTTCTTCACTGGACGGAATCTGGTCAACAGTTCTCACTGGAGGAATTCTGGTCACAGTTCTTCACTTGGAGGAATCTGGTCACAGTTCTTCACTGGAGGAATCTGGTCAACAGTTCTTCGCTGGAGGAATAGGTCAACAGTTCTTCACTGGAGGAATCTGGTCAACAGTTCTTCATGGAGGAATCTGGCAACAGTTCTTCTCTGGAGGAATCTGGTCAAACAGTTCTCACTGGAGGAATCTGGTCAAACAGTTTTCACTGTAGGAATCTGGTCTAAACAGTTCTTCATGGAGATCTGGTCAACAGTTCTTCACTGTAGGAATCTGGTCAACAGTTCTTCACTGGACGGATCTGGTCAACAGTTCTTCAATGGAGGAATCTGGTCAACAGTTCTTCACTGGAGGAATATGGTCAACAGTTCTTCACTGGAGGAATCCTGGTCATACAGTTCTTCACTGGAGAATCTGGTCAACAGTGTCTTCACTGGAGGAATCTGGTCCAACCAGTTCTTCAACTGGAGGAATCTGGTCAACAGTTCTTCACTGGAGGAATCTGGTCAACTGTTCTTCACTGGAGGAATCTGGTAACAGTTCTTCACTGGAGGAATCGGGTCAACAGTTCTTCACTGGAGGAATCTGGTCAACAGTTTCTTCATGGAGGAATGGTCGAACAGTTCTTCACTTGGAGGATCTGGTCAAACAGTTCTTCACTCGGAGGAAATATGGTCAACAGTTCTTAACTGGAGAATCTGTGTCAACAGTTCGTCACTGGGAGGGAATCTGGTCAACCCAGTTCTTCACTGGAGGAATTCTGGTCAACAGTTTCTCACTGGAGGATCGGGTCAACAGTTCTTCACTGGAGGAATCTGGTCAAACAGTTTTCACTGGAGGAATCTGCGTCAACAGTTCTTCATGGTGGAATCTGGTCAACAGGTCTTCACTGGAGGAATTGGTCAACAGATCTTCACTGGGAGGAATCTGCGTCATCAGTTCTTCACTGGAGGAATCTGGTTCAACGTTCCTTTCACTGGAGGGGAATCTGGTCAACAGTTCTTCACGGTGGAATTCTGGTCAACAGTTCTTCACTGAGAATCTGCGTCAACAGTTCTTCACTGGAGGAATTGGTCAACGTTCTTCACTGGAGGAATCTGGTCAACAGTTCTCATGGAGGATTCTGGTCAACAGTTCTTCACTGGAGGAATCTGGTCAACGTTTCTCTCTGGAGGGAATCTTGGTCCACAGTTCTTCACTGGAGGAATTGTAGTCAACAGTTCTTCACTGGAGGATTCTGGTCAACAGTTCTTCACTGGAGGAATCTGGTCACGTTTTCACTGGAGGAATCTGGTCAACAGTTCTTCCACCTGGTGGAATCTGGGACAACAGTTATTCACTGAGGAATCTGGTCAACATTTTCTTTCACTGGTGGAATCTGGTCAAACAGTTCGTCACGGAGGAATCTGGTCAACAGTCTTCACTGGAGGAATTGGTCATACAGTTCTTCCTGGCAGGAATTGGGTTCAACAGTTCTTCACTGGAGGATTCTGTGTCAACGTTCTTCATGTGGATCTGGTCAACAGTTCTTCACGGAGGAATTGAGACAACAGTTCTTCACTGGAGACTCTGGTCAACAGATCTTCATGGAGGACATCTGTCAACAGTTCTCTCACTGGAGGAATATGGTCAACAGTTTCTACAATGGAGGATTGGGTCAACAGTTTTCCACTGGAGGATCTGGTCAACAGTTCTTCACTGGAGGAATTGGTCAACAGTTCTTCAAATGGAGGAATCTGGTCAACAGTTTCTTCACTGGAGAATCTGGTCAAAAAAGTTCTTCAATGGAGGAATCTGGTCAACAGTTCTTCACTGGAGGAATCTGGTCATCAGTTCTTCACTGGAGGAATCTGGTGCCAACGGTCTTTCACTGAGGAATTGTGTTCAAACAGTTCTTCACTGGAGGATCTGGTCAACAGTTCTTCACTGGAGGAATCTGCGTCAACAGTTCTTCACTGGAGGAATCTGGTCACAGTTCGTCACTGGAGGGAATCTGGTCGAACAAGTTCGTCACTGGAGGAATTCTGTCATACAAGTTCTTCACTGGTGGAATCTTGGTCAACAGGTCTTCAATGGTGGATCTGGTCAACAGTTCCTCACTGGAGGGAAGAATCTGGGTCAACTGTTCTTCAGGAGGAATTGGAGTCACAGTTTCTTCATGGTGGATCTGGTAACAGTTCTTCACTGGAGGAATCTGGTCAACAGTTCTTCATGGAGGATCATGGTCAACAGTTCTTCACTGGAGGAATCTGGGTCAACAGTTCTTCATGGAGGAATCTGGTCAACAGTTCTTCACTGAGAATTTGGTCAACAGTTCTTCACTGGTGGAATCTGGTCAACAGTTCTTCACTGAGGAATCTGGTCAACAGTTCTTCACTGGAGGATCTGGTCAACCAGTTCTTCACTGGAGGAATATGGTCACAGTTCTTCACTGGAGGAATCTGGTCAACAGTTTTCTTCATGGAGGAATTCGCGTCAAACTGTTCTTCCCACTGGAGGAATCTGGTCAACAGTTCTTCCACTGGAGGAATCTGGTCAACAGTCTTCATGGAGGAATTGGTCAACAGTTCTTCACTGGAGGAATCTGAGTCAACAGTGCTTCACTGGAGGAATCTGGTCCACAGTTCTTCACTGGAGGATTTGGTAATACAGTTCTTCACTGGAGGAATCTGGTCAACAGTTCTTCACTGGAGGAAATTGGTCAACAGTTCTTCATGGAGGAATCTGCGTCAACAGTTCTTCACTGGAGAATTGGTCCACAGTTCATTCACTGGAGGAATTGGTCAAACAGTTCTTCACTGGAGGAATCTGGTCAACAGTTCTTACTGGAGGAATCTGGTCAACAGTTCTTCACTGGAGGAATCTTGGGTCAACAGTTCTGCACTGGATGGAATCTGGTCCAACAGTTCTTCACTGGAGGATCTGGTAACAGTTCTTCACTGGAGGATCTGGTCAAACAGTTCTTCACTGGAGGAATCTGGTCAACAGTTCTTCACTGGTGAATCTGTGGTCAACAGTTCTTCATGGTGGAATCTGGTAACAGTTCTTACTGGAGGAATTGGTCAACAGTTCTTCACTGGAGGAATCTGGTCAACATTTCTTTCACTGGAGGAATCTGGTCGAAAGTTCTTCTGGAGGAATCTGGTCACCTTTCTTCACTGGAGGGTTTGGTCAACAAGTTCTTCATGGAGAATTGGTCACAGTTCTTCTCTGGAGGATCTGGTAAACAGTTCTTCACTGGAGGAGAAATGGTCAACAGTTCTTTCACTGGAGGAATCTGGTCAAAAGTTCTTCATGGAGGTATTGGTCAAACAGTTCTTCTCTGGTGGGAATATGCGTCAACAGTTCTTTCACTGGAGGAATCTGGTCAACAGTTCTTACTGGAGGAATCTGGTCAACAGTTCTTCACTGGAGGAATCTGGTCAACAGTTATTCACTGGAGGAATCTGGTCTAACCGTTCTCCCTGGAGGAATCTGGGTCCATCAACTGTTCTTCACTGGAGGTAATCTGGTCAACAGTTCTTCACTGGGAGGAATTGGTCAACAGTGCTTCTACTGGAGAATCTGGGTCAACATTTCTTCCTGGAGGAATTTGGGCAACAGTTCTTCACTGGGGAATCTGGTCTAAAGTTTTCATGGCGGAATCTGGTTCAACATTTTCACTGGAGGAATCTGGTCAACAGTTCTTCACTGGAGGAATTCTGGTCAAAGTTCTTCTCTGGTGGAATCTGGTCAACAGGTTCTGCACTGGTGGGAATCTGGTCAACGTTCTTCACTGGAGGAATCTGGTCTACAGTTCTTCTTGGTGGAATCTGGTCAAAAGTGTCTTTCTGGAGGAATCTGGTCAACAGTTCTTCACTGGAGGAATCTGGTCAACAGTTCTTCACTGGGGAATTGGTAACACTGTGCTTCATGGAGGAATCTGGTCAAACAGTTATTCACTGGAGGATTCTGGTCAACAGTTCTTCACTGGAGGTAATCTGTGTTCAACAGTTCTTCACTGGAGGAATAGGGTCAACAGTTCTTACTGGAGGGGAATCTGGTCAAAGTTTCTTCACTGGAGGATTGGTCTACAGTTCTTCACTGGAGGAATCTGGTCAAACAGTTCTTCACTGGAGGAATCTGGTCAACAAGTTCTTCACTGGAGGAATTGGTAACAGTTCTTACTGAAGAACTTGGTCATCAGTTCTTCACTGGAGGAATCTGGTTAACAGTTCTTCACTGGAGGAGATGTTCAACAGTTCTTCACTGGGGAATTGGTTCAACCGTTTCTTCACTGAGGATCTGTCAACGTTCTTCACTGGTGGAATCTGGTCAAACAGTTCTTCACTGAGGAATCTGGTCAACAGTTTTCCTGGTGGAATCTGGTCAACAGTTCTTCACGGAGGAATCCTGGTCAACAGTGTCTTCACTGGAGGAATCTGGCAAACAGTTTTTCACGGAGGACTCTGGTCAACAGTTCTTCACTGGAGGAATCTGGTCAACAGTTCTTCACTGGAGGAGGAATGGGTCAACGTTCTTCACTGGAGGAATCTGGTCAACAGTCTTCATCTGGAGGATCTCTGGGTCATCAGAATTCTTCTTGGAGGAATTGGTCAACAGTTTTCATGGAGGTATCTGGTCAAAGTTCTTCATGGAGGAATCTGGTCAACAGTTCTTCACTGGAGGAATCTGGTCAATCATTCTTCACTGGAGGAATCTGGTCAAACAGTTCTTCACTGGCGAATCTGGTCAACAGTTTTCATGGAGGAATCTGGTAACAGTTCTTCACTGGAGGAATCTGCGTCAACAGATCTTCACTGGAGGAATATGGTCAACAGTTCTTCACTGGAGGAATCTGGTCAACAGTCTTTCATGGAGGTTTCTGGTCAAACAGTTCTTCACTGGAGGAATATGGTCAACAGTTCTTCACTGGAGGAATCTGGTCAAACGTTCTTTCATGGAGGGAATCGGTCAACAGTTCGTCACGGAGGAATCTGAGTCAACAGTTCTTCACTGGAGGGATCTGGTCAACGGTTCTTCACTGGCGGAATCTGGTAACAGTTCTTAGGTTGCGACGCCCCAACGACTTCACACGGGACCTAGGACACACGTCAGACACGTGACGCAAAGACAAATCATATCTTGTTTTTTTTGTTTTTGTTTTCAATCTAGTCGTGTGTCTGATTCTTGGATTAAAACACATGTAATTTTTTGATAATTTGGTTACATTGATTTGATATGTTCTTGAGTTTCAGAAAATAAAATTGTTTGCGTTAGCATTTTTCTCAGCTGAAAAATGTTGAATTTTCACCTGCATTCAACACGTTGATCATCATTACATATTTACTGTGGCTCTCTTAGTGATGCATGTTAAAAACAGATGACAGAACAAAACTGCCTTTTTTGTATAATTTCTATAAAATTGCTAACGGCTGGAGACAGACAGAGTGTTAGCTTTTTCAGAACTCGTTACTGCCAGAGTATATAAGAATACTTGTTTCTGGATTACAAGACAAAATGACTTCGAATAAAAAACGAGTAGTTTTTGACAAACTTGCCTTATTTGACAGAGACAGTAAGCATAAGCTTCCAGTAGAACGAAACTCGTAGGAGAGTGTGCTGCAGAGAGACCTCAGAAGAGAAGCCTCCTTCAATGACAAGTGTTTCGGCCCGTATTCCTTACTCTTCTAGGGGGGGTTGGGGCCACACGCGGTTCTTGACTCGGATGTCCCTTGCTGCCCCTTTTTTCATCTTGGGACGAGCCCATGGCTGGGATTCGAACCCATTGACCTCTGGAACATGTTTTTTCCATAAAGACTCGCGCTTTAACCACTGAGCCACAGGACACCTGATATTTTTTGTAGGGAAATTAAGGCCTTATGAAGTTTCACTTTTGCTCTCATTGACCAGGATCCAGCTTGAACACCTCTCTGCCGCTTCTGCATTGCTTTCAGGGCTCGGTTTTTTTCTTCCTGCAACTGAGAGCTTTTTCATGAGGCTGTTGACAGATCGTTCCTACAAATCCCCTTGCTCCAATTTCTGCAGTGAGGTCTTAGACATTGATAGCCTTTTCCTCAGGCTAGTGTTTGCCTAGATCAGCTTACCTTTTCAGTCTTGTAGATTTGAGCTGCCTCCATTCTGTTCTCATATGGCACTGTGGCTCGATCATGATTCAGCTGCTTGGTTTGATTAGAGTGGACTACTATGTCTGCGTATCATGCCACTTTGCTGATGATCTCTGGGGTGACTCTTCCATTCTGAGGTCTGCAGTGCACTCCCAGTCTCTGCCCCATCCAGCAGGACTCTGCCTGCATTCTGTTTGAGTGGCACTGTTGTTCTAAGCTGTCAATATTAATGCTCAGTATGACATTTCCAATGTAATGACCAGTCAAGCGAGTATCCAAAAACTGTCTTGTGAATGTTACAAAAATTTGTCATCTAATACTCGATATTGTAGCAATGATATCGGATTCTCACTGTTAAAAAATCGTTAGTAGTGTTTTCTCTCTGAATATGCGAGCCCGTTTCATCCATGTACATGCTGAATGTATCTATCTCCAGTTAAAAAAATCGTGCATGATGTAGTACCCTTATCGTCATAGATTTGCATTTGTCTAGATGGAAATATCGTCTGAATATCATAGCGTATGTATGTCTTTTGATGGCACTCACAACAGAAGTAATAATGTCACATTGAAAGGTATGGATATTATGAAGAAAAAAAATGACTAGTCTTTGCCGACTCTTACATATTCAGATTCTCCAGATAAAAAAATTACTAATACAAACCTTCACCTATTCTACTAATTTTCACAGTTCTGCAAGTTTTTTTCTTTTTCTTATTGTACATTTTTAATGACAAATACGACAATGTATTTCTATAACACAATAGAAAATAGTAAAAGCAAGCCATATGATCTTCACGGTCAATGCCATAAAGCATAAAAGCATCAATGAAGATGAATAGCAAACACAAAGAGAGAGAGAGAGAAGAGAGAGAGAGAGAGAGAGAGAGAGAGAGAGAGAGAGAGAGAGAGAGAGAGAGGAGAAACTTGACTAACACCAAGTTAAGCCGTATTCCATGAATTGTGCAAAAATACACGTAAAAAATGTGGTTAAGCCATGTTTGGTAAAGTCATTCAAAACCAGTACAATTGGTCTAAACAACACACAGATATTTCATTTGAAAAGTTACATGCACATACTCTCCCCGCCCCCTTTCCTCGACACCTCTCCATATTGACATGCTGCACCAAAATGCCAACTCATTCGACCCCACACCCTTCCGCACACAAAAAACTGGAGCGCGCGCCCATGCACGCACGCGCGAGCACACATACACACACGCGCGCAGCACGCACGCACCACACACACACACCACACACACACACACACACACACACACACACACACACACACACACACACACACACGAACGCACGCATATCACAAGCGCACTCAATATTATATACATATAAAACTAATATGTACAAAGAAAACCACGCGTGCACGCCCGGAAAATGCACATTTCACACACACACACCACACACACACACAACGCGCGCGTACACATACAAACACAGGCATGCTCACACACACATGCACTCGCATGCGCGCGCGTCCGTACACATTCAACCATAAGCGCGACTGCACGCACACATTCACATATTTTTTAACCATGCGCGTGCGCACGCAAAGCGTACGTGTCACACACTCACACATGCACACACACGCGCGCGCGCACGCTCTTACGGGAAGCCGAAACAGAGTAAAGCAGCTCACTGGCACATCACCATTATACCATCATCGAGTCTTGCGAGGAGGATTTTGAATTGACTGAACTTCATGAAGTTAAAACAAATCTTGCTGACTTATTTTTTCTTCGAGCTTATCACCTTATGTGCATAAACCTTTTTTTTTACCCACCTGATGTACTAGGACTATAGTTTTTTTCCTAAGGCTGTTTGACACGATCTTCGGACATTTTTTAAACTGCAAATAAACTACCAACAATACTTTTACGGCAAAAGAAAGACGTCTAGCGTTCTTTGAATTTCTTGTGTGTGATGTATGAATTTGGTCTTTGATGAACAGACCTAGTCTCATCTTTCTGCCCCTCAACTTTTGATATGAGATACGAGGGTCGACGATGAATTGTTCTCCGAGAATTTCTTACAAACGCCTGTGCTTTGTCGAAAGATCTCATGACAACTAAGCTTCCTAATTTAATAGGATGAAATGGGAGTTCAAAATTATTCTCGATTTGTTTTTTCGACGCGTTGTGAAAATTTTTGTATTCAGACGTTTGAGAATGACGCAAATCTGAAAATAATACAATTTTGGTTTTAGCAAACAACTCTATTATGATTTAACGTGAAAATGATGAATGACAAAAGGGAGAAGACCGAGGAAATGATGTATGACAAAAGGGAGAAGACCGTGGAAATGATGTATGACAAAAGGGAGAAGACCGTGGAAATGATGTATGACAAAAGGGAGAAGACCGTGGAAATGAAAGAGTAAGTGACTAACTGGAGAAGAACGTGAAAAGGATGAATAAATGACTGGAGAAGAGTGTTGAAAGAGTAAGTGACTAACTGGAGAAGAACATGAAAATGTTGAATGACCGACTGGAGACGAACCTGAAAACAACGAATGTCTGACTGAGAAGAACTTGGAAACGATGAATGTCTGAGAACCAGCTGAAAACGATGAATGACTGATTGAAGAAGAACTTGTAAACGATGAATGAATGACTGAAGAAGAAGGTGAAAGCGATAAATGATTGATGTCTGAGGAACGTGAGAACAATGACTGACTGACTGGAGCAGTACGTCGACACAATGACTGACTGACTGGAGCAGTATGTGGACACAATGACTAACTTGACTGACTGGAGCAGTACGTGGACACAATAAACGACTGACGGAACTAAAGCGTGGGAATGACGAATGATGAACTGAACGTGCAGATTATGTGAAAAGAATAGGAAAAGGGAAAATGATGAATGAATGATGGGAAAAGGGAGAGGAAGACGGAAGAGGGATGGGAGCAGAATGATAGAATGATGAACTATGGGTTCAGACGAGATAAGAGCGTAGGAAGAACATAAAATGGACGGATAAAAGCGGAGTGTAAGAATAGTGAAGGACGTATGAAAGGAGAAAACGTGAGTGATGAATAGTAGGCCATTATAAATGAGATGTAGGATGAAACATCCACGAAGGAAAGGTGGAGAGGAGAATGTGACACTGGATCACGGTGGACAGGACAACAGCATGACATCGACAACAGAAGAGTTCAGGAGAGGGAAAGGGGAGAGCAGCGTGACAATGACAGATTACATGACAACAGAACAGCATGAGAATGACAGATTACATGACAACAGAACAGCATGAGAATGACAGATTACATGACAACAGAACAGCATGACATCGACCACAGAAGAGTTCAGGAGAGGGGAAAGGCGAGAGCAGCGCGACAACGATAGATTACATGACTACAGAACAGCGTGAGAATGACAGATTACATGAAAACAGAGCAGCGTGAGAACGATAGATTACATGAAAACAGAACAGCGTGACAATGATACATTACATGAAAACAGAGCAGCGTGAGAATGATAGATTACATGAAAACAGAGCAGCGTGAGAATGATAGATCACATGAAAACAGAGCAGCGTGAGAACGATAGATTACATGAAAACAGAGCAGCGTGAGAATGAGAGATTACATGAAAACAGAACAGCGTGAGAACGATAGATTAGAGCAGCGTGAGAACGATAGATTACATGAAAACAGAACAGCGTGAGAACGATAGATTACATGAAAACAGAGCAGCGTGAGAACGATAGATCACATGAAAACAGAGCAGCGTGAGAACGATAGATCACATGAAAACAGAACAGCGTGAGAACGACAGATAACATGAAAACAGAACAGCGTGAGAACGATCCAGTGATGGACAAGACTGGGGGAAATGATAGAAGAGAACAACACATTCTTCACGGGTGAAAAGATGAAAATGATGAACAGAGGACGGGACAAGAGAAAGAGAGGAAAGAGCGTACTACATAAAAGTAAGACACTGTCAGAAACTGATCAAGTGATGACGGGAATGATGAATGATGGAGGCAGCGAGGAGAGGAAAACGCGAAAGGGACAAGATGAATAGAGAACAGCAACATTCTGTATCATGGACTGGGGGGAAAACGTGAGAAATGTCAGTGATAGACAGAAGCAGTGAATGACAGACGGACTTTGATGAAGAAGACGCTTAACGGAAGGTATGATTTATGAAAAACAAGAACAGAACATGAATATGACGGACGAAGGAAAGAAGTAAGGAACATGAATAACGGACACAATAACAAAATACCGTGAAGGTCATGACTGACTGACAAGAACGAGAATGATCCACAGGACTAGAACATAAGTATGAACGGACTGAGGAAAGAACGTGCGACTGACGAAAGAGCGACAACAGGGGTAGGAAAAGGGATGAATCATGGACGGAAGAAAAAGAATGCTGAAAGACAGGAAGGAAGGAGAACGCCAGAATGATGAAAGAGCGATGGGAGAAGAAGGTGAGAAGGATGAATAAGTAATCGGAAACAAACCTGAGAGTGATGAAGGGCAGCTCGGATAAGAAGGCGAGAGACTGAGGATGGCGAATATGGCCCCGATTAGAGGAAAACAAGTAAACGTGAAAAAGATAAAAAGGATGGACGAAAGGAGGGCTTGGGATGACTAATAATCCAGATGGTTAAAGCGTCAGACTCATGCATGACAGGTGGCATTAAACGAGAAAGTGGTCTCTATGAACGGGGGAGGTGGGAAGAAAAATTAATGAAGCATGAAAAGCAACGGACAGAACTGTGGATGGGAAAATAACGTGAGAACGATGAAGGACGGAATAAGAAGGAAAGGAAGAGAGGAATGTGTGACCAATGGATTAATGAACACTGGACAGCGTTGGAACGGTGCAGTGATGACAGAAGAAAACAAAGGAAACAAGGGAATGAAGAAAACAAAGGAAACAAGGGAATGAAGGAACAAAGGAAACAAGGGAATGATGAATGTTTACAAATAGAGAAAAGGGGAAGGTGAGAATGATGACTGGAGGGGAAGGTGAGAATGATGACTGGAGGGGAAGGTGAGAATGATGACTGGAGGGGAAGGTGAGAATGATGACTGGAGGGAAGGTGAGAATGATGACTGGAGGGGAAGGTGAGAATGATGACTGGAGGGGAAGGTGAGAATGATGACTGGAGGGGAAGGTGAGAATGATGACTGGAGGGGAAGGTGAGAATGATGACTGGAGGGGAAGGTGAGAATGATGACTGGAGGGGAAGGTGAGAATGATGACTGGGAAACTGGATGAGAGAAGGGAGATAAGAGGGAAGAACGTGGGAATCATGGAGTGCATGAATTCCAACATCGTCAGAGTAATCCAGAGATGAATGGAGTGAGAAGGGAACGAGAGAACAACAAATGCTGGACGCGATCAGAAAAGAAGAACGAGAGAACGACGCGCGACAGACGACATCAAAGATGAGAACAGGAGAATGGTGCATGACCAACGTGATGAAGAGAACGACGCGCGACAGACGACATCAAAGAAGAGAACAGGAGAATGGTGCATGACCAACGTGATGAAGAGAACGACGCGTGACAGACGACATCAAAGAAGAGAACAGGAGAATGGTGCATGACCAACGTGATGAAGAGAACGACGCGTGACAGACGACATCAAAGAAGAGAACAGGAGAATGGTGCATGACGAACGTGATCAAGAGAATGACGGGAAAATGATGAATGCTTGGGGGAGGGAAACGTGAAAATGATAAATGTTGGACTTCGGGGGGGAAATGTGAGTGACTGATAAAGCGTTTAGGAGAGGAGGGAAACATTCTCACAAGCAAACAAACAAGCAAAGCACAAACAAACAGCAAAACTAAGAAGTCACTCCCGTCAAGGGAATACTCAGATGTGCATCCAGTTTACAAGTACACCTTTTTTCTTTATGAACCTTTTTCAACTGATGAATGATGTGTACAGAAACAAACATTAAACTAAAGCGGCAAGCAAAAGCTTATGGTGTACAGGTACACTTCTGCGTAACATTTCCAAGCTGCAGTCCTTCAGTGAGATAAAACTAAGCCACGTTAAGGCACCAACCAC
>CM031597.1:143014473-143074473 GCA_018398815.1 Conus ventricosus
ATGTCATTCGTGCACCGGGTACCCTACACCATGCAAAGAAAGTAACATGCCATTCGTGCACCGGGTATCCTACACTATACAGAGAAAGTAACAATGCCATTCGTGCACCGGTATCCTACACCTTACAGAGAAAGTAACAATGCCATTCGTGCACCGGATATCCTGCACCTTACAGAGAAAGTAACAATGCCATTCGTGCACCGGATATCCTACACCTTATAGGGAAAGTACCAATGCCATTCGTGCACCGGATATCCTGCACCTTACAGAGAAAGTAACATGATGCCACGTGCACATGGATCATCCTGCACATCACGGATTACGTAACTTGTCGCAAGGAGAGCAACGGATGTTCTACGTCTTACGGCGAAACTATCACTATAGGAGAAAAAGATGGTGCACAGATAGCTACACCTACAGAGTACGTAACATGGTGCCAAATGTGAACCGATGTGCTACGCGAAAAATAACATGGTTCCAATATGAACGGATATCCTACGCCAAAAATAACATGGTGCCAGAAATGAACGGATATCTTACACCGAAAATAACACGGTGCCAGATATGACCGGATATCCTACACCGAAAATAACATGGTGCCAGATATGCCCGGATACCTACACCGAAAAAAACATGGTGCCAGAAATAAACGGATAATCTTACACCGAAAATAACATGGTGCCAGATATGACCGGATATCCTACACCGAAAATAACACGGTGCCAGATATGACCGGATATCCTACACCGAAAATACACGGTGCCAGATATGAGCGGATATCCTACACTGAAAATAACATGGTACCAGATATGACCGGATATCCTACAACTGAAAATAACATGGTGCCAGATATGACGGATATCCTACACTGAAAATAACATGGTGCCAGATATGAGCGGATATCCTACACCGAAAATAACATGCCAGATATGAGCGGATATCCTACACTGAAAGTAACACGGTGTCTGGTTAACGCAGCAGTGATGCTAGGCGTTCGCGTGTGAAAGTTCTGACATAACTGACATAACAACTGACATAACTGTCATTTTCACTGCCCATTTTATGCACTTTTCCCCTCTCCAATCCCCCCCCCCCCCCCCCCCCCCCCCCCCCCCCCCCCCCCCCCCCCCCCCCCCCCCCCCCCCCCCCCCCCCACCCACACACACACATGCAGTCTGAAATAGTCGTTCTAATCTGTCACGTCGGTGCTGGTGCATGTGAATATTACGCCGGAATGTACCTATCCAAAAGACTATAATAAGTAGACAGCCCTGATATGGCCAATGTTCCTATCTCAACATCTATGTAAAAAAATGGAATGACCTGAATAGGCCAGTGTTACTATCCAAACAAGTATACACAGTGGACAGCCCTGATATCACAAACTGCAAGGAAGATGAATGACAACATTATGACGAAGGCAATGACAAACTACAACATCAGGATTTAAAAAATGAAGATGGATATGGACATGATGGAAAAGGAAAGATAGATGATGCCATGGAAAGAAACGAAAGATGGATGAGGAAACCAGACACCAGGGGAAAACGGATTATGAAACCATGGCAACAGGAAAGATGAGTGAAGTCATCAGGAGTATGGAAAGACAGATGACGTCATGAAAAAGGAAAAGAGAAAGATACACCCGAATGGGCCTCTTTCCAGAGAAAGTAACACACACAGGATCGGTGCTGACATCATAACTAGCAAAGATGGATGTGGACATCGTTAAAAAGGATAGATGGAAGTAGACATCATGAGAAAGGACAGATTGTTTTGGACATTAAGAGAAAGGCAAGTTGAGTGTGGACACACATCAGAAAGGAAAGATGGGTGTGGACATCAGAAAGGAAAGATGGGTGTGGACATTATCAGAAAGGAAAAATGCGTGTGGACATCATCAGAAAGGAAAAATGGGTGTGGACATCATCAGAAAGGAAAAATGAGTGTGGACATCAGAAAGGAAAAATGGGTGTGGACATCATCAGAAAGGAAAAATGGATCAGGACGATATGAACATGTAAAGATGGATGAGGACAATATGAACATGTAAAGCTGGATGGGGACAATAACATGTAAAGATGGATGAGGACAATATGAAAATGTAAAGATGGATGACAATATCAAAATGTAAAGATGGATGAGGACGACATGAACATGTAAAGATGGATGGGGACAATATGAACATGTAAAGATGAATGGGGACAATATGAACATGTAAAGATGGATGGGGACAATATGAACATGTAAAGATGGATGGGGACGATATGAACATGCAAAGATGGATGGGGACAATATGAATGTGCAAAAGTGGATGGGGACAATATGAACATGTAAAGATGGATGAGGACAATATGAACCTGTAAAGATGGATGGGGACAATATGAACATGTAAAGATGGATGGGGACAATATGAACATGTAAAGATGAATGGGGACAATATGAACATGTAAAGATGGATGGGGACAATATGAACATGTAAAGATGGATGGGGACGATATGAACATGTAAAGATAGACGAGGACGATATGAACATGTAAAGATGGATGGGGACAATATGAACATGTAAAGATGGATGAGGACAATATGAATATGTAAAGATGGATGAGGACAATATAAACATGTAAAGATGGATGGGGACAATATGAACATGTAAAGATAGACGAGGACGATATGAACATGTAAAGATGGATGGGGACAATATGAACATGTAAAGATGGATGGGGGCAATATGAACATGTAAAGATGGATGGGGACAATATGAACATGCAAAGATGGATGGGGACCAATATGAACATGTAAAGATGGATGAGGACAATTTGAACATGTAAAGATGGATGGGGACAATATGAACATGTAAAGATGGATGAGGACAATATGAACATGTAAAGATGGATGGGGACAATATGAACATGTAAAGATGAATGAAGACAATATGAACATGTAAAGATGGATGAGAACACACTGAGAAAGGAAACATGTTGTGGACATAATCAATAAGGAAAGATTTCATTTCCCTACCTTTGGAGAAAACACGTCAGACAGGGCAATCTTGCCAAAAGGGATCTTACAGTTTGCCAGCCATTTCGTTCATTACAAGAGGCTGCTCATAAATGAGATGCTATCGTTTTATTTTTTCGCCGGCGAGGACGCTATGAACTGTTTGAAGTCGCTGCAAAAGAAAACTGTGGACAGATTTTATACTGCATTCAATGGGGAATGAACGGGTATCCAAGTGACTGATTATCAAACTCAATGAATGACAGAATTATCGACTGATTTTTTTAATACTTATTTGTTATTTACAAATCTTGATTTTGTGTTTATTTGATTGACAGTTTTCCTTAAACGGAAAAATCGATTGGTAATCTTGCACTGAAAGCGGCAAAGGAAGTTCTCAGAATCGCCATCCACAAGCATAATGCGCGTGCGTAACACACACACACACATCTGCGCATGCGCACACACACGCTCCAATGCATGCCTGCGCGCGAACCCCCCCCCCCCCCTAATACATGCGCATGCATATACACATACGCACGCGCGCGCGCGTGCACGCGTACACACACACACACACACACACACACATGCGCGAGCACTTTATTAATGAATTGAATTAAAGGAAAAAAAACAGACAAAAACAACAGCACGCGCGCACTCACTCATACACACACACGCGCGCGCGCACACACACACACGACACACACACAAACACCTGCAGGCACTTCAGATTTTTCTCTCCGTTTCCACCCTCCCTCTATTTTCTTTTTTAACTCCACACCATATAACAGCCCCTTTCCTCTCCATCCTTATCTCCACTCACACCCCCACCGCGGGGAGGGGGGGGGGGTGGAGAGGGGGACGGCTATTTTCGATAGAGCACCATCCCTTTGGAGTATTATTTTTAACAGTTTCTGAGCTGACAGCCTCGGGCCTGGCTCTTGAAATGTTTTCTTCATCAAAGCAAAAGATGTCCTCATTTTGTCAGACTCCCTTTCTGCATTGGAGGCCATTGCCGGCCGTCACCTCCAGCACAATCAACTGCTGAAGTTATTGGAACTGTACACCTCTCTGAAATCCGATGGATACAACATAGTTTTCGCTTGGGTTCCCAGCCATGTGGGCATTTGATTATGATTTACGGTACCACCAGTAGTTGGCTGAGGTGAAGATACTGTAATGGGGGGCCCCCTACCTGTGGAGACCTGATCTTGTCTGGGTGCTGACCGTAGTCGTACGTCGTTTGTCTCGACCGTTGCAAGTGGCGCTCCGCCTCCTGGACGTGGTGTCTCCTTACCAGAATCTACTACATATCCCCCTCTACAAGTTGATTCCCAGCCAATGCAAATTTCCCACTAGTGACTTTTTGTGCTTGGAAAATGTAGTAATGGACACTAACTTTAATAAACTTAAAAGGGATTCAACAACTGACTCTTTGGAACTAAACCCTTCCTTCCTTCACCATGAAACCACAACTGAAGACCCAATGTCCCTGTTGGAACTAAAATAATAACTATAATTAAACTACAACTTGAAAATTGTGACAACTGATTGATGACTGACTGTGACTTGGACCATTTACTAACATGACCTCGGGACTGTGAGCAAAAAAGTCTCTAAAGGTGCCTAGGCAGATGTCGTTTACGGAAAAGGGCGCCGACTGGTGGTGGACCCGATGCAGTCTCGATGCCATAGCTGGGCTCTGGGGTGACCCTACAGCCGGGTCCTCCTGGAGAGTTGGGGGAGGAAGGCGCAAAACCACTGCCCTCTTGGTGTAAGAGTGTCCTGGGGAGAATGGCTGTGGCCCCGTCTCTGTCTGCTCCGAGGGTTTTCCAGATGCCGGAGTCACTGGTGAAGACACAGGGGTTAACAAGGAACTAGGTGACGTTTCAGACTGATATCCTCCCTCTGTACTATCAAATATATCTGTGACCCCCTGTCGTGGAAGTACGTGATCAGTATGTCGTTTCAGCATTTGCTACTCGACAACCCTACCACATATGATAATGGTCCTTTTCAGCTTCCGAATCACTCCAGGCAGCCACTTTGGTCCGATTGCAAAGTTCTTGGCGTAAACCAGATCACCACCTGGTAGGTTCTCATGCTCGAATGGTCATGATTCAGCTTCTGCTGCAACTGTTTCTGACCACCTTTTGCTCCATGCATGGTTGGAGGATATCAAACCGAGTGCGCACCTTTCTGTTGAAGAGGAGCTCTGCTGGAGCCCGACCGGTCGTTGTTGTGGAGTCACCCTGTACCTTGACAAAAACCGCGACACCCTTGTCCGATGGATCCTTGGTTAACTTTTCTCAACCCCTGCTTCACGGTTTGCACAGCGCGCTCAGCTAGACCATTCGTGGATGCATGGTAGGGAACTGACTTGATTTTGCTTGATACCTTCTTCTGCAGGAAAATCTTCAAACTCTGCATGGTGAAACATGTGCCGTTATCCGATACTAGGATTTTCTGGCACTCCATGAGTAGCAAAGGACTGTCGCAGCTTTTCTATAGTGGCCCCCGAAGTGGATAAAATTCATTGGGTATGCCTCAATCCATTTTGAGTGTGCATCGATGTGATCAGAAACATCTTGTTGAGAAACGGTCCTGCATAATCCACATGCAGTCTACTCCATGGACGATTGGCCATTCCCATGGGTGTAAGGGTGCCGGGCTGGGCCCATGTTGCGCTGTGTTTGGCAGATGGAACAGCTGCGTACAGTGTCTTCAATCTCTTTATCCATGTTCGGCCACCAGATGTAGGAACGAGCTAAGGCTTTCAGTCGGGTCATTCCAGGATGTGACTCATGCAGGTCCTGCAACAGACGCTAAACGGCCTTTCGGTGGGACCACCACCCGTTGTGCCCCACAACACACACCCGTCTGCGATGCTCAGTTCACATGCGCCTAATCCGTAAGGTTGAAGTGTCTCCCCCATGGTAACTGTCAGGCCACCCTTTCAGAGTGTATTCCCTTGACTCGAGATAATACTTTGTCTTGGTTTGTCCACTCCCGAAATCTGTGTAGCCGTGACTGGCATGGTTTCAACTTGCTCTTCAGTTACCCACCGTTTCCCCCTGATCCGCTTGCCTTTCTTCGGTCACCCCCGAGGGGCAATCTGCTCAGGGACCGTCAGCATTGTTGTGTCTTTTCCTTCTTTGTATGTGATGGTACTCAAAAGAGGCCAGTATCAATACCCATCTCTGGATACGCTTGGCAGCCATGGCTGGTATCCGTTTGTTTTCCTTGAACAATCCAGCAATGGTTTGTGGTCTGTATGAATCTCGAAAGCGTGGCCAAACAAATACTGATGGAATTTCTTCACCCCAAAAATAATAGCCAAACCCTCCTTCTCTACCGACGTAGTTCTTTTCGCGCTGTTCGGGTGCGTAAAGCGAATGCCACTGGACGTTCACTACATTCTCCATTTTGTGGTGAAAGTACTGCCCCCACCCCATAGTTGGAAGCGTCACAGGCCAGACTATGTCCTTTGCAGAGTCAAAGTGAACGAGTAGCTGGGGTGACTGTAACAGCTTCTTTGACTCGATCCATGCTTTCTCTTCCAACTCCGTCCATGACCACCTGTTGTCCTTTTAAAGCAATGCATCCAGGGGTGCCAGCACTGTGGAGAGTTTTGGCATGAACCGGGAGTAGTAGTTTCCATCCCCAAGTATGCTTGCAGCTGCTTGACATCCACTGGGCGTGGCATGTCCCGAATCGTTGCATCTTTTCAGGTATGGGCTTGAGTCCAGTTTGGTCGATCTTCGGGGCCCAGGTAGACGAGTTCCGTGGCCAAAAACACACCACTTCTGGCCTGTTCAACCTTGCCCCTGCCCGCTTTCAAGTGTTGCAGCACTCCCTCGAAAGGGTCTCTAGATGGTCCCTGCGAGTCTTGGCCCCCCCACCAAAATGTCTCCAGGCGAACATGTACATGAGGAATACCTTTCAGAAGGTTGTCCATGGTCCGCTGAAATAAAACCCTGGGCCGGGGGAGATTCCAAAAGGCAGCCGGTTGTAGCGGTACAAAACCCTTGATGCGTGTTGATGGTGGTGAACTCCTTCGATTTGTCATCCAGTTGAAGCTGTTGGTAAGCCTGTGTTAGATCAGTTTTGAGAACAATTTTCCTTCTCCCAGTTCTGCTAACACATCCTCGTCGCTGGGATTGGGTAGTTGTCCAGCTTGGATGCCTTGTTGACCGTGACTTTGTAGTCTCCACAGATCCGAATGCTCTTATCTGGCTTGACCACTGTTACAATCGGGGCTGCCCAGTCTGAAAACTGGACTTTCTCGATTGTACCTCTGCTTCTAGTCTATCTAGTTCTTGGCCGACCTTTTCGCGGAGTGCATAGGGCACTGGACGTGGCTTGAAGTAGCATGGCTGTGCATTCGGATCAACGAATATGTTGGCCTGAAACCCCCCTAATGGTGCCCTTACTTCCTCAAACACTTCTGCGTGTTCATCCAGAATCTGCTGCAGCTCAGAATCAGGGGTTGTGAGTACCTTGTGCATTGCAAAATCTCTGACCAGTCCAACTGGAGTGTTTCAGCCAGTCCCGACCAGTAACTGGGGCCTGTTCCTTTCCCCTACCACTACTTCCAGTGTCGTTGGCCCCTTATTTCTTGTATGTAACTGTCACCGAACAAATGCCTACCACTGGAATATCCTCTCCTTGTACGTTTTCAGTCGCCGCCCGCATTTCTGCAAAGGCAGATAAATCCCTCCTCTTTTGACCTGCCTCCAAGTTTCTTTACTGATCACGGTGAGAGATGCTCCTGTGTCAATTTCCATCTCGACTGGAATACCCTGTATGTATATCGTCACCAGTTGGTTTTTCTTTGCTCTGTGTTTTATACACTGTGTACACCTCACTGTCATCATCTGTCCTCTGTTCAAAATCATCCACGTTTCTGACAACTCCACTACCCAAGTACTTCGTCCCCGACGATTCTTTGTTCTTTCTTGATACTTTCCCGGGACTGTCTTTGGGAAAATGTCCTTTTTTCCTTGCAGAACCAGCACTCAATGTCTCTTTTTGTCTGTACTCTTCCTGTGTCCCTTGATGCTCTCATTGTTCTGCTTCGCTGAACGGTCTACCCTTTAAGCACTTTTAGCTTCACTGTCAGTGGGATTTGCAGTTGCACTTCCCTGTATGTCTGCTGCGCTCTTTTCGGCCTGTTCCTGGCTGTTGCTATTTTGAAGGCCCTGGCAAAGGTCAAGTCCGTTGTTGCCGCAGGCGTCGTTGTGTGCGGTCATTGTTGATGCCGCACACCAACCGGTCTGAGCATACTGTCCAGTCCCTCTCCAAAGTTACAGTCTGCCGACAGCCTACGTAACTGACTAACATAGACTGCTACAGTCTCGTCGGAGCCTCGACTTCTTGTGTGAAACTTTAAAAAAGCTGTACTATTTCCGAGGGCTTGGGCTTGAGGGGGTTTAACACCACCTCTTTCGTTGTGTGTAGTTTTACCCCCGGGTTAGTGGGGTCATAGGTCACTCATGAGCTTGTAAGTGGCCCCACCACATGCACTCAGAAGAATGGCTTTTGTTTCCTGCATCATCAATGTCATTAGCCGCAAAAATAGTGTTCCATTCTTTCCACATTACTGTTTCCCCGTCTTCCCCTATCCAGCCCAAACTCAGCTAGTCGTCCGAACGTCGCCATCCTCGTTTGCCAAGGATTGACTACGGTTTCTCCCCCAGAGATTGGCTGAGGTGAAAGTACTGTAATGGGGGCCCCCCCTACCTGTGGGGACCCGACTTGTCTGGAGTGCTGACCGTAGTCGTACGTCGTTTGTCTCGACCGTTGCAAGATGGCGCTCCGCCTCCTGGACGTGGTGTCTCCCTTACCAGAATCTACTACAGCATTCAAGGCAAAGAGGTGGTTGATCAACTTGCCCAAAAGTGCCACAAAGAAAGGTTGAGCAGATTGTCTATCCCTCACACTGATCTGAAACCCAAAACCAGGCTACGTCTGGGCAAGAGGAAAGGAACTTTTAGACGGATAACAGACTATTTGAAATTCGTCCAAACCTGAGGAGTATTTACCCTGTTCCCGAGGCGGCCGTAAAGATGAAACAGTTTTGTGCCGTTTGCATACAGGCCCACCCCTTGTTACACCCGTTCTTATCTTTTAAAAAAGGGGAAGAAGCTCCAAAGGGCATTCCATTTTCATGTACACTCGCAGTGAAACATTCTTTCAAAGTACTGGTACTTGCATGATGTGAAACAGCCATTTTACAGCAGACTCCATGAAAAATTTGTTCAGAGATGTCCCTTGATGTGATCTTTAAATTTTGACAGAGATTAACATTTTTCATTTTGATTCAAGATTTTACGGAGGAAAGATATTTAACAAAATTAACCGGGTGTTTTTAGGTGTACTTCAAAACAGTGTGTGAATGATGTGGGCTTTTTTTTAGATAATGAGTTACGAGTTACTTAAACGCAGTGACAGCCCTGATGTGGCCCTTTGCGGTCGGCTTTACTAAACGCAGTGACGCCCTGATATGACCCTTCGCGGTCGGCTGAGCTATGAGCAACATTACCTTACCTTACCTTACTTTACCTTACCTTACGTTTCATTTCTCCGTTTTTAACAACACAAACCAAATCAATCGTTTAGAAAAAAACAATTTGGGGGTAGTGCTCGACCGATAGAAGCAAACCCCCCCCCCCCCTCACTTTTTTATGTGTGTGTGTGTGTGTGTGTTTGTGTGTTGTGTTGTGGCGCGCGCGCGCTTAATGACCATAATCTGATAAACTGTGACATTATCTTAATTAGATGTCTACAAAGTATGTGTGGGCCGGACATTGAACAGAACCCCACACACACACACACACACACACACACGAATAATCACTACCCACTGGGGTTGTTGTCAATCACTGTCAACACAGGCGTGAGCCACACCAAGCGACACTGACACTGGCCCGTGCAGCAAGCTTGCCCTTCTGGTCGTTGGAACAGAGCGGGCGCTTTGTCCAGTGAGCAGAACTGCCCATGCAAGTTTCAACAGTTTTTTCCGACCTTACAACGGAACTGAATGTAGACAAAGCCTCACATCCAAGTCGCCACAAAGAAACCTCAGCGAAATCCACTGACGATAAACTCGTTAGTGTTTGGTGTCGTGTTGGTGGTGGTTGTCTTTCATCATGCAGTTTTTCACCCCGGTGAGTCCACATCCCAGGGTGTGTGTGCGCAGACTGGTTGCGCAAACAGCAGGCGGGATGGTTGCCCCACGCCCCAAATTATGATTTTTTTCCAAAAAAAGTATATAATCCATGTGAGCGTTTGAGGCCCACCATTAAAAAAATTTACCAGACGTCAATAACGCAAACGTGGCTATTGATACGGGTGCGCAGTTTCCCTTCGTTGTCTGACTGGCATGAGCTGCCTACGCTCCGCTTCACTTACAAAGGCTGTCTCAGACGGCCGCTGAGAGAACTTTGAAAAGAGATCATCTCGAATTTACGTCATTCAAGTGTGAACCACAAAAAGTCCTTTTCACATTCCCCTGCAAACACCTCCCATCTATTGTGCGTTTGTTTGTTTGTTTGTTTGTTTGTTTGTTTGTTTGTTTGTTTGTTGTGTGTTTGTGTGTGTTTGTGTGTGCAAGCGTTTTGTCCTACAAAGCAGCGCAGTAATCCAGGTCAAAACGATCTGGGGCTGATTGGCCTAGTTAATTAAACCACCCCCGTCCACGCACGCACCCACATATAACTCATGAAGGTGGCGCTGCACGAGTAGCGACGCTGTGGTCGATTGTCTGCGAATTTGTGATCTTTTTGGGCTGTTGTGCATTGTGTTTGGATTTGGAACTGTGCACGATGATTTATAAAGTGTTCAAGATGAAAAGTGTAAACCCAGCAAGTTTGTGTGCTTTAATGACTGTGATATCTTTTCTGTTGAATTTGTGTGATAGTGCAGTTTCGCATTTCCAACATGGCGGACATGTAAACAATGCAGGCATGTGTTATACCCGTGACACACTTTTAAATTTCAGACACTTTGCAGACAGCAGCGCTCACCCATTTCATTTATTTCCACCAGACATTTTATCAGCAAGTTTCAAGAAACGATCAAGTGAAGACAACCGGAAAGACAGCAAATCGATCAAGAGGAAGAGAGGACAGAGAGGGGGAGTGAGAAACAGACTGAAGAAGAACGGTATTTACACCCCCCTCCCATCAATCATTCTAGCCAATGTCCGATCGATCAGACCAGTTTCACAGAACAATAATTTTGATGAACTGCAAGCAAACGTACGTTATTTAAACGAATTCAGTAAATGCGAATGTGCTGTGTTTTTCAGAAACCTGGCTGAGTGAAGAAATAACAGATGACATTTTAGCTTTGGATGGATTTGGTGTGCCACTGAGAATGGACAGAGACAAGTGCGTGACAGAGAAATCAAGGGGGGGAGGGGTGTGTATGTATGTGAGCGAGAAGTGGTGTAACCGTGAGAACGTTAAAGTGCGTCGTCAAGTGTGTACGCGTGATATTGAACTTTTAGCAGTGTCACTGCGACCGAAATACCTGCCACGCGAGTTTGGACAGCTCTTCATGACTGTTGTTTACGTGCCACCCTCCGCAAATACTGCACGTGCAGCCGCAGAAATCACGGACTGTGTTCACGCTCTGCAGGCTATTTCACCTGACGCACCGTGCTTTATCCTCGGAGATTTTAATGACTGTGACCTCAACTCAAACCTGCCTTCTTTTAAACAATATGTGTCATGTTTTACAAGAAAGGATAAAGTACTTGATTTATGTTACTGTAATATACCATCTGCATACAGGTCTGTTCAGCTCCCCCCTGTTGGTCAGTCTGATCACAATGCCATTCATCTCTTGCCAGCTTACAGACCAAAAGTGAAAACACAACTGTCACTAAAAAGCAAGTGCAGTGTTGGACACAAGAAAGTATTGATGAATTACAGGCTTGTTTTGAATGTACAGATTGGAATTTGTTTTTAAATTCTAGTTCTGACATTAACGAAGCCACTGATGTTATTTCCAACTACATTTCTTTCTGTGAACACATGATTGTACCTACTAAAACTATCAAAATATTTCCCAACAACAAACCTTGGGTTACAAAATCTCTGAAAGTAACTCTAAATGAGAAAAAAAATAGCTTTTCAATCAGGCAATAAAAGCGATCGTAAGGTTGTACAAAAGAAACTGCAAACAGAGATTGAAGAATCAAAGAGAGCTTACAAGAGAAAAGTAGAAAACATGTTCCAGACTGGAAATATGCGAGATGCATGGAAAGGAATAAAGGTTTTATCAGGTTCAGAAAAATACTCAAATCAAGATATTAGTAACAAAAAAACAGCTAAAGAACAGAAGCAATTTGCAGAAAAGCTAAACGATTTTTACTGTAGATTTGATGATAAAGATTTCAGTAGAGAATTAAAGGAAGTGAAGGAAGAACTCCAAAGCAATGTTAAAAAAGACGTTGATGAAAGTGATTCTGTTGTGATTGAGGAAAATGATGTTCAGTCTTTTTTCAAACGTTTAAATGTGAGAAAGGCAATGGGCCCAGATAATATCTGTGGAAAATTGTTGAAGGTGTGTGCTTCTCAGCTCTCCTATGCTTACAGTCGTTTGTTTACCTGGTCACTAAGAGAATGTATCATTCCTGTTTTATGGAAAAATGCCACTGTATGTCCTGTTCCCAAGAAACGCAACCCAAGCTGTTTAAATGATTACCGACCAGTTGCCCTCACATCTGTTGCAATGAAATGTCTTGAGCGAATTGTCCTCTGTTCTGTTTTAAAAGATACCACGCAGTACCAAGACCGTTTCAGTTCGCATACAAACAGAACAGATCAACAGATGATGCCACACTCACACTTCTCCATCATGCGTTTTCACACCTCGAAAAACCTGCCTCCTTTGTACGCATTCTTTACATTGATTTCTCATCAGCATTCAACACCATACAACCACATCTGATGGCAAAGAAACTCATTAACATGAATGTCTGTAACAAGCTCATTCTTTGGATAATAGATTTTCTAACAAAGAGGACACAGTCTGTTCGATATCAGAGTGTTGTTTCGTCTTCCAGAGTCATTTCAACTGGCGCACTCAGGGTACTGTTTTATCTCCAGTGCTTTTTTACTCTGTACACAAATGATTGTTCAGGAAGTGATTCAACTTTGTACATTAAATACTCAGATGACTCAGCACTTGAGGATCTTTCCAACTCTGACTCTGTTTACTTCAAGGAGGTTCAAAGATTTGTTGACTGGTGCGATCACAACTATCTTGATCTGAATGTAACAAAACGAAAGAAATGTTGATTGATTTTAGAAAGAATCCAAAAGTTGTACCACCGCTTTTTATCAAAGGTGCTGAAGTAGAACGTGTTGAATCATACAAATATTTAGGAACTTTTATAGATAATAAGCTGAATTTTAAATCCCATGTTGATTATGTCCACAAAAAATGTCAAACCAGATTATATTGTCTTCGCAAGCTGCGATCATTTCATGTGAATACTGACATTCTTCGGACATTTTATTCATGCTTCTTGGAATCTGTTTTAACTTTCTCATTTATGTGTTGGTATGGTGGGCTGACTGTGAAGAGTAGGAATGTGCTTGAGAAAGTGGTGAACGTGGGAGGAAAAATTGTTGGTGGGAGACAAAAAAGTCTGAGTGAGCTGTACAAATGCCGTGTTGTCTGTAAAGCGAAGAAGATTGCGTGTGACCAGACCCACGTTCTTGCAAGTCAGTATGACCTTCTTCAGTCAGGACGAAGATATCGGTCAGTTAAATGCAGAAGTGTCAGATTTAAACACAGTTTTATTCCCCTGTCCATTGATTTTCTTAACAGAGGTGATGTTTAATTGCTTTTTAGCTATGGATTATTGTTACATTTTGTTTTATAAAGATACATAATTTAAGCTCAGATTGAGCATACTGTTGCATTTAGATAACAAATAGTTGTGTTCTTTTAGTTTAAAATCTCATCTTAGAATTTATTGTCAAATGCGTTGTAGGAATGCAATTTTATACAGTAATATTCTTATATTATTTAGTCACCTTGAAATCCAAATTCTTTTATGAATGTATGCCATATGTGACAAAATGGGTGATGTGACAAAATCATTGTTTATTTGCTGTGAATGTGTATGACCACAAACTAATTTCTCGAACTGAGATAATAAAGTTTACTTGACTTGACTTGACTTGACTTTTTTTGATTCTTGCCACAAAACAAGAGAAACTGATTAATTATTTTTTTTAATTTATGATTTTAATCTGGTTTAAAAATGAACCCAGCGTAGTTATAAAGCTTACAGAAATATTTGATGATTTTGGGTGGGCGATTAATGCTGGGGTTGATAAAGAAGTATTAAAGGACATGTTTGATGAATTTATAACAGAACTTTTTGAAAACTTAACTATTCGAGAAAGCGTATTGAAAGCTGTTAGTAAAATCCCAGAGTCTTGGCCTAAACCAGTAATTAAACTTTTTACTATTCTACTTGATAATATTGCCCCGAAGATGCAGACCTGCGTGTGTCTGATGATCTTGAAGGAGTAACTGTTACCTTTAAACCTGATCAGTTTTTACGATTAGAAAAAGACTGAGTAATAAATAATAACTGAATTTATAATTATTTTTTTATTTATTTTAGATTTAAAAATGGCTGCCAACTCAGTGAATCTGATTTAAAGAAGTGTAATGAACTATTTGACGAAACAATGAAAGCATTAAACATTGATTTTAGTGAATTTTGGTTTGAGAATGATGTAAACAATATAATAAAAGATCATAGTGAACTATTTAAAGAAGCAACCAAAGCGATGAACATTGACTGTAGTGATTTAGAAAAAGCTAAATATTAGCAGCGTATTGTAAGGTTAGGCGCTTTGTCCAGTAAAGCAGAACTCCCCATGCAAGTTTCACCCGGGTTTTTCCGCCCTTACAAGGGGAACTGTTTGTAGAAAAAGCCTCCCATCCATGTCCCCACAAAAAAACCCTCAGCGAAGTCCCTGACGATAATCCCTCGTTAGTGTTTGGTGTCGTGTTGGTGGTGGTTCGTCTTCATCATGCGTTCTCCCCCCGGTGATTTCAAAATCCAGGGTGTGTGTGCGCAGACGGTTCCCGCAACCCCAGGGGGGGAGGGTTTTGCCACACGCCACAATTATGTTTTTTTTTTCCAAAACCGCTATTAATCCAGTGAGCTTTTTGGGCCCCCCTTAATTTAAGCCACCCTTTTAAAATTTTTAAACGGGAAAACTGTTTAAAAGAAAAACTCCCCAATGATTGATTTCCTTTTTGGGGAGTTTTTCACAAACAAACAATTAAAAAACAATCTTCAAATACTTGCCCTTTCCCCCCTTTGTTGACGGAACATTTCAACCCCTTTTCCCCAACCCTATTTTCCGCCACCCTGGACGCCCTAAAAATATTTCCCATTCCTGGGGGCTTTCTTCTGTCAGTTTGGGAAACCCACCGGGCTTGTGCCTTGGGGGCCTTTGGGAAAAAAAAATGGAAAAATAACTTTCAGACAAAATTTAAAAATTTTAAAGGGCAACCCGATTCCCCAGTTTTTTAAAATACAAAATTATTTTTAAGTAGGTCTTGGCACATTTAATTTTTTGGGTGTGAAAACCTTTGACCCGTGCGGGCACGTAAAAAACCCACCGTGATTGCCCCGAACCCCGAACTTTCGCTAATGGGGTTTGGTTTAAAAAGGGCCCATTTGCCCAAATGCCTGCCTTGTCTTTAATACACAGGGCCGCAAGGATATGTGTGGGTGTGGGTGTGTTGTGTGTTTCAGCCCCGGAAAATAAAATTTTATCGGGGGAATCGCAGCTCGCTTCTCTCTCCCCTCCTTTTCTCTCTCTCTCTATTCTCCCCTCTCTCTCTCACTCCTCCCTCTCTCTCTCTTCCTCTCTCTCTCTCTCTCTCTCTCTTCTCTCTTTCTCAGGGGGAGAGCGTAAGTGCTTAGGGATTTTTCTCTTTTATCTTTTTTTTTTCCAGGGACAGTATTTGATTATCTTTGGGTGAGGATGTTCATCTTCCGTTGATGTTTTAAATTTTTTTTTTGTTTTTGGGATCCTCTGTTTTTCTGTTTTGTCTGTCTTAAACTGAGAGAAGGGTAAAATGGGGGTTCAAGGCCACCCATCTTTTTTTGCACGAAAACCCCCCTTTTCACATAAAAAACCCACTTTTTTCCTTTTTTTACAGGTCATTTTTTCCCAAAAAATTAAAAAATGTTTCAAAAATAAAAATTAAAAACGCAAAAGCCTCTAATTTTGGGACGTTATTAGAAAAATTAAAAAAGGGGGGGTTTCCCGTTTTAGAATAATAGGGGTTTGTTCGTGAAACATTCTATTTACTTTCCCCTTCAGGGGACAAAAAAATAAAACAAAAAGGTTATATGATTTGGAAATTTTTGGCTTTAGGCTTCTTCCATTCAATATTGCGGGACTGGCCTGTCGCTTGCATGTTTTCCCAAGCGTAAAAATGCACAAGACCCTTTGCACCTTACACGGCATTTTTAAATTTAGTTGAGCTGTCACGTGTGCGCTTTTAAAAAAAATTTGGCATTTGGGGGGACGTCTTTTCCCCGGGGACTAAGAGGCCCCTCGCCAACCCGGTTTTTTTTACTGTGGGAGTCGTTGGTGCGGACGCGTTTACGAGAGCTTTGCTTGTTCTCACCCCGGTCAAAGGGGAAAGTCTAAATTTTTTAGGAACGAAGCAAGGGAAAACGTGAAATGCAGTAAGTAAAACTAGATGTTTTTTTTTCAAAATTGTTTTTAGAGAAACTTAAAAATTGACCCAAATCGTAAAGGGTTTCCCTTTCTTAAAAGCTGAAAACATGGGCCTAAAATTTTACGCCTGTTTTACTAAAAGGACGGTTCTGAAAATAAAAGGGGAAAAAATCATTAAAATCTGTAACAATCTTTGTTTTTTATGCTTTTGGTTAAAAGAACAAAAATGTTTTAAAAAATCAAACCCCAAAAAAGCCCCCTTTGGGAAAATTATTTAAAAACGAATTCTGATGGAAACCCCGGCTGTGTAAAAAATTGCCTCCCAAGTCTTCGTAAAAGGCCCAAACACTTGAGGGGGCCCTAAAAATATGGCGTTATAAAAAAACCGCTTGGCTTTTTGATCGGGTTTGCAGTTTCCTTATCCCCGCCCAAACCCCAAAAGCGCCCCCTGTGCTTTGCTTCACTCTTCGACAAATACCCTCAAGACTCTGTAAACCCCACAAAACGACATGACGGGGGCCCAAAAAAATTTAACGGTTTTGAAAAACCGTTGGCTATTGATGGGGTGGGGGCGTTTCCCTTCTTTGGGTTGACGGGGCATGAGCGGGCCAAAGCTCCGCTTCATTTTACAAAGGCTGTCTAAAGAGGGCCCCGGCTGGGGGAGAAACTTTAAAAAGGGGTAATTCAAATTTTTACGTCTTTCAAGTGTGAACCAAAAAGGGGGCCCTTTTCACATTCCCCTGCAAACCCCTCCCCATTATTGTGCTTTTGGGTTTGGTTTGTTTGTTTGTTTGTTTGTTTGTTTTTTTTGTTTGTTGGGTGTTTGTGTGTGTTTGTGTTTTTGCAGGGTTTTTGCCCTTTCAAAGCGCGCGGAATCCAGGCCCAAAAAACGATCGGGGGGTGTTTGGCCTGGGGTTTAAATTAAACCCCCCCCTTTCCCGCCGCACCCACAATAACTCTTGGGTGGCGCTCCCACAAAGTGGGCGACGCTGGGGTCGTTTTGTCTGCGAATTTGTGATTTTTTGGGCTGTTGTGCATTGTGTTTGGTTTTGGGAACTGTGCACGGGTTTTTAAAAAGTTTTCAAGAGGGAAAAGTTTTAAACCCGAAAGTTTGTGTGCTTTAATCCCCTTTTGATTTTTTTTTCTTTTGAATTTGTGTGATGTGCAGTTTCTTTTTTCCCAAACATGGGGACTTGTAAAAAATTTCAGGAAGGGTGTTTTCCCCGTGACAACTTTTAAATTTCGGGACACTTTCCCGGGAAGCAGCGCCCCCCATTTCATTTATTTCCACCAAAATTTTTTTATCAGAAAGGGTTTTTCAAGAAAGGGACAAGTGAAGACAACCGGAAAAAAAACAGCAAATCGATCAAGAGGAAAGAGAGGCCCAGGGGGGGGGGGAGTGAAAAAACAGATAAAGAAGAACGGTTTTTACACCCCCCTCCATCTTTTCATTCTACCCAATGTCGATCGTCAGCCCAGTTTCCCAAAAAATTTTTGATGAACTAAAGCAAACGTACGTTTTTTTAAAAGAATTAAAAAAATTTGCGAATGTGCTGTTTTTTTTCAGAAACCTGGCTGAGTGAAGAAATAACAGAGGGAACATTTTGTTTTGGGAAAATGGATTTGGTGTGCCACTGGGGAATGGACAGAGACAAGTGGGGTGCCAGAAAAATCAAGGGGGGGGGGGGTTTTGTATGTATGTGAGCGGAAGTGGTTGTAAAACCGTGGCCCTTTAAAAAGTCGTGGGTAAAGTGTGTACGCGTGATTTTTGAACTTTTAGCAGTGTACTGCGCCCAAAAATACCTGCCACGCGAGTTTGGCAGCTCTTCATGACTGTTGTTTACGGGCCACCCTCCGCAAAATTTGCACGGGCAGCCCCCAGAAATCACGGACTGTGTTCACGTTTCGGCGGGCCCTATTTCACCCTAAACCCCAACCGGGTTTTTTATCCTCGGAGATTTTAATGCCCTGCCCCCCTCCTAAAACCTGCCTTCTTTTAAAAAATTATGTGTAAATGTTTTACAAGAAAGGAAAAAAGTATTTGGATTTATGTTACTTTTAATTTTCCCCATCGGGCATACGGTCTGTTCAGCCCCCCCCCTTTTGGGTCAGTCTGATACAAGGGCCATTAAATTCTTGAAGCTTACGACCAAAAGTAAAAACAAACCCGGGAAATAAAAAGCAAGTCGTTTTTGGACAAAGAAGTATTGATAAATTTTCAGGTTTTTTTGGGAAAATGTACAGTTTGGAATTTGTTTTTAAATTCTATTTTTTGCCCATTTAAAAAAGCCCTGATGTTATTTCCAACTAATTTCTTTCTGGGGAAAACATGATTGCCCTACTAAAACTATCAAAATATTTAAAAAACAAAACCGGGGGTTTTAAAAAAATTTTGAAAGTAACTCTAAATGAAAAAAAAAATAGCTTTTAAATTTCGGGGAAATTTAAAAGCGTTCGTAAGGTTTTTACAAAAAAAATGCAAACAGAGTTTAAAGGGAATCAAAGAGAGTTTACAAGAAAAAAATTTAAAAAAACTTGTTCCGACGGAAAATGCGGTGCAGGGAAAAGGAAAAAAATTTTTTTTTCAGGTTCAAAAAAAATACTCAAATAAGTTTATTAGTAACAAAAAAACAGCTAAAGAACAGAAGAAATTTTTGCAAAAAAAGCTAAAGGGTTTTTACTGTAAAATTTGTGTAAAGTTTTTCAGTAGGGAATTTAAAAGGGAAGTAAAAGGAAGAACCCCAAAAGCAATTTTAAAAAAAAGACTTTGATGAAAGGATTTGTTGTGATTGAGGGAAAAATGATGTTCAGTTTTTTTTCAAACGTTTTAAATTTGTGAGAAGGCAATGGGCCAGTTTAATTTTCTGTGGAAAATTGTTAAAGGTGTGTGCTTCTCAGTCTCCTATGTTTTCAGTCGTTTGTTTCCCGGGCCCTTTAAGAGAATGAAATCATTTTGTTTTAGGGGAAAAATGCCACTGAATGTCCTTTTCCCCAAAAAAGGGAAAACCCCATGCTTTTTAAAAAGATTACGACCAGTTGCCCTAACATCTTTTGGAAATGAAAGGGTCTTGAGCAAATTTGGGCCCTTGTTCTTTTTTAAAAGATACCCGAAACCCCCCGGGGGACCCGTTTCAGTTCGCATAAACGAAAAGATAACAGGGGATGCCACACTCCCACTTTTTCCTCATGCGTTTTCACACCTAAAAAACCTGCCTCTTTGAAAGAAATTTTTTCATTGTTTTTTTTTCCAGCATTAAAACACCATAAAAAACCCACATTGTGGCAAAGAAATTTCATTAAACATAAATGTCTGTAAAAAGGGCTCATTTTTTTGGAAAAATAGATTTTTTAACAAAAAAGGGACACAGTCGTTCGTTATCGGAGTGTTTTTTTCGCCCTTCCCCAAGAGTCTTTTCAACTGGCGCCCCTCAGGGAAATGTTTTTTCTCCGGGTTCCCTTTTTTACTCTGTACACAAATGATTTTTTCGGGAAGGGGATTCAACTTTTTTTAACATTAAATACTAAGATGATCAGTTTGAGGATCTTTCCAACTCTGATTTGGGTTTATTAAAGGAGGTTCAAAGTTTTTGTTGACGGGTGCGGTAAAACTTTTTTGATCAAAATTGTAACAAAAAGGGAAAAAAATTGTTGATTGATTTTAGAAAAAACCCAAAAAGGGTTGTACCCCGTTTTTTTATAAAAAGGTCCTCTGAAGTAAACTTTGTTGAATATACAAATTTTGGGGAAACTTTTATAGTTTAATGTAAATTTTTAAAATCCCATGTTGATTTTTGTCCAAAAAAATGTCTAAAAAGATTATATTGTCTTCGCAAGCTGCGTTCATTTCATTTTAATATGACATTCTTCGGACATTTTTTCATGCTTTTTTGGAATTTTTTTAAACTTCTATTTTAAAGGTGTTGGTATGGTGGGTTTGACTTTTGAGGGGTTGGGAAATGTGCTTGAGAAAGTGGTGAATTTGGGAAAGGAAAAAATTGTTGGGGGGAGACAAAAAGTCTGAGTGGCGGGTAAAAAATCCCGTGTTGTCTGAAAAGGCGAAAAAGATTGCTTTGTGCCCGGGACCCCGTTCTTGAAATGTCAGAATGACCTTCTTCAGTCAGGTGAAGATATCGGTCAAAAAAATGCAGAAGTGTCAGATTTAAACACGTTTTTTTTCCCCTGCCCAATGAGTTTTTTTAACGAGGTGTGTTTAATTGTTTTTTTAGCTAGGGGATTTTTGTTACTTTTGTTTTATAAAGATAAAAAATTTTAAAAGCTCAAAATTGAGAAATACTTTTTGCATTTAGTTAACTTTTTGTTGTGTTCTTTTAGTTTAAAATCTATCTTAGATTTTTTTTGTAAATTGGTTGTAGGAATGCAATTTTATACATTTATTTTCTTATTTTTTTTTGTCACCTTGAAATCCAAATTTCTTTTATTTGAATGTATGCCATATGTGACAAAAGGGGTTTATGTGACAAAACTTGTTTATTTGCTGTGAATGTGTAGGGACCAAAAAAACAAATTTCTCGAAACTGAGATAAAAAATTTACTTGACTTGCTTGACTTGTTTTTTTTTTGATTCTTGCCAAAAAAGAAAAACTGATTAATTTTTTTTTTTAAATTTTAAAAGTTTTTTAATCGGGTTTTTAAAAAATAAACCCCCCAGTAGTTTTAAAGCTTACAGAAATATTTGAAAGATTTTGGGTGGGCGATTAATGCTGGGGTTTATAAAGAAGTTTAAAAACATGTTTGAAAGAATTTATAACAGAACTTTTTGAAAACTTTTAAATATTCGAGGGGAAAAGGGGTATTTAAAACTGTTAGTAAAATCCCGAGTCTTTTTTCCCCAAACCGTTAAATTTAAAAATTTTTTTCTATTCTACTTTATTAAAATTTTCCCCCGAAGATGCCCGACCTGGTTGGTTTTTGATGATCTTTAAGGAGTAAAGTTACCTTTAAACCCGTTAAATTTTTAGATTAGAAAAAAGGGCTGGGGTTAAAAAAATTAAAAACTGAATTATATTTTTTTTTTATTTTTTTTTAGATTTAAAAATGGTGCCAAAAATCAGTGAACTGATTTAAAGAAAATGTAATGAAAATATTTGGCCCAAAAATAAAGCATTAAACCTTTGATTTTTGTGAAATTTTTGGGTTTTGGGAAAGATGTAAAAAATATAATTTTTAAAATCCCTAGTGAAAATATTTAAAGAAGCAAAACCAAAAAGGGTGAACCCTTGACTGTAGTGATTTGAAAAAAACTAAAATTTTTGCAAAGGGGTTTTTGTAAGGTTAACGTGGCTTGAAAGGGGTTTCAAAGCTTGGGTTTAAGAATTAAAAAACGCGTTTTTCTTACTTTTATAAAATTTTTTTTTTTTAAATTTCGTAAAAAATTGTGGCCCTTTTTAAAAGGGCGCCCCCCAAGTAAATAGGGCGGGGAAAACCCATTTAGGGGGAAAAAAAAAATATTCAGTATTGGGCAAACAATTAACAATTTTGTTTAGGAAGTAGACATTTGGGCATCCCCTTTAACCCCCCCAAACGTTTATGAAAGCGGGAAACCCCGCCCTCTTAAAATCCCCGAGGGCTCTTTTAAAAGTGAACCCCCAGTTAAAAGTGTGTTTTAAACCCTTTTGATTGATTATATAAGCCTGATGTTTGTAATATGGAAAATTTTGGGTTTTTAACTAAACAGAAAGGGAAATTATTAGCTATCACGACTTTAATTCTGACTGGGCCCGCTACATGCTTTTCACCGTTTAACCATGCAAGTGGGAGGGCCAAAAGTTTTGGGGGTTTGGTGGTCTGGGAAAGGGCAGTCCTTGAAAACAAAAATTTAGAAAACAAAGTTCTATCCATTTGTTGGCCCAATTTTTTTCCTTTTCCCCCCAAAAGAGTTAGAGTTAAAACGAAACAGTCTTAAAAAATTTCATAATTCTGACAACATGTGTTTTTTGTGGTGTGTTTTAGCGCATTTAAAATCCTTTTTAAAAATCATGCAAACAGAGTCCCAATTATGATGCATCCCAAAAAAGAGTGAAATTTTTAAAAATAAAAACCTTTTCCCGTAAAGTAATAAACAGTTTTATTCAGTTTTAGAGCAAAAAAAACCAATCACTGAAACGTTTTACACTTTGGGCTGTAGAAGCCCAAACTTGTTTCCCTAAGGGTTTTTCCCAACCCCCCCTACTTTAGGTGAATCACTTTACAAATGTAGATTGATTCTGTTTTCCGATTTGTAAATAGAGTCCCTTATGTATTAAACAGAAAAAGTAAAACAGACTTATGGGTTTTTTCATCAAAGCAAAAAATTAAACAAGATATTTGTTGGGAAGGGTGTTTGCTCGATTTTACTATAGAAGAAAACTGCTAAGCATAAGGAACGTGTTTGTTTTGTAGGGTGTGAAACAAAAATCCTCACACCTAAACCCGGGGCTAAAAATTTGTTTTAAGAAAAAATACACCAAAAAAGCAAAAGAGCCCCTACGTTGTTTTGCTGACTTTGAATTTGCTCTTTGGCCCCAGTACTACAGTCCACAAAAGCCAAAAAAACAAAAAAAATCCTTATTTTCCCACCCTCAAATCTGTTTTTATGGTTTTTTTGTTTTTTGGTTTAGCGGGGCCCAAAACACAAAAACCGGATTTTCCGGGCCCCCCCGCAGCTAAATAGATTTTTAGAGCAGTTTTAAACAACTTCGCAACAGGTTTTCTAACCAAAATAAACCTTTTTAGACTTGTTATGACTCCTGAAGGGGCAAGAAAGCTATGAATTAATCTAACACTGCTGGATTTGGGGGGCTTTTTCCCAAAAGCTAAACCTTAAAAAGTTTTTGAGCGACAGTAAGAGGGCCACCCCCCCCCCCCGATTTTGGCAAATTTTTGGGGGGGGAACCCCCCGCACAACAAAATTTTAATCTTCAGCTTTTTGGGTTTCCCCAAGGTTGGAAAACTGCCCCCATCTTCTTTCATAACCTCGAGGGTTTCATTCTATTTCCATGCAAGCAGTGAATTTTGGAAAATAAGAGGGGGACCGGGATTTTCACAGCTTCAGAAAAGTACATTTGGGCTTTTATTCCTTGATGTTTATCCTTTTTTGGATTCAGGTCAACCCTTGATGGGAGTTTGGATAAATTAGCAAATTCCCCTAAAGCCCTTCAATCAATAACAATCTTTGACCCTTTTTTGGTGCGTAAAGGCGTTTTATCCCTTTTGGAATTCATGAACTCGTGGGAAAATTTTGCGAGCCGGGGTACCACATAAAGGGCGAAATTTTTTCTTTGGGGTTAAAGGGGGAAAAGGGATAACAGAATCTGATATGAAAACGCTCAGAAAGCCCGGGCAGAATTTTCACTGGGAAAAAATGGGTGTTTTTACGTTTACTACTTGATGGCGGGGGGTGTTTATTGGGAGACGTTTTTCGAATTAAGAATTCTTGCATTTAAAACCCTTTCTGTCTAGACTCAAACATTACTATCTGCGCCCGGCCTTTCTTTGGGCGCATTCTTAAAGTCTACAAAAAAATCAAGATTGATTTTAAATTTTTGACTTATTACACTTTTAGATGATTTGAAAGACGGACTAAAAGGGGGGTATTTGGGTTTGGCCCCCAAATTCCATACTGTAAAATAACAACAAATATTTTGACGTTTTTTGACCCCCAAATAAACCGTCCCCAAATATTTTTAAAGTTCTTAGCGCCAAAAAAATTGGGATGGGTGGGCCTTTAGTCAACCACTTCCCCGGGGAAACTTTAAAATGATAAAAGGGGCCCCATTTATTTTTAATTTCTGTGTTTGGTTTTCTGTCACGCCTTTTCCCTGATAAACCAGCAGGGCTAAACTTGGAAGTAGACTTGAAAATCCTAAAGAACTGCATGACCTCCAAAAACGATTACCCTTTTGGCCGCGGGAAAACTTAAAAAATGGCCCCCCCGGGAAACCCCCTTTAAAATTGTGCCTTTTTCTTTTGACACAAAATAAGTATGTTTGTCATTTCAGGACTGCTTACAGTTTTACCCTTAAAAAAGGGGGGGGGGGCCGGGTTGGGAAATGACAGCTGTTCATAGGAAACATTGCTTTTTTCCCAAAAGGGCCCCTTTTTGGCCAACATCAAGAAAAAAACCCCTGATCTTAGAACCCAAACACTTTACGCCCCGAAAAGACTTTTTTTAAACTGATGAACAACACTGTTTTTAAAAAAAAAATTTGGAGAAGTACCAATGTAAAAATGTATGATTAGTTACAAAAAAAAACAAGCAATTAGCTGGCCTCTAAACCCCAATATAAAGACCCTTTTGAAGATTTTTTCGACGCCTGGTTGGTGTTTTGATGAAGAAAAAAAGGAAGTTAAGTTAGACAAGCCGGGTATTCGGCTTTACTGTTTTAGGTTGGCCCAAAATTATTTAAAGTTTTGAATTTCCCGTACGGGCTACTTTTAAAAACCCCTTTTACCCCGGGAAACCAAAAGTACTTTTCAAGACATGACTCTTTTATTCTGAAGGCCAAAGAAAAAACTTCTATAAGGATTTGAAAAAGAAGTGGTAAAAGGGAAATGATGGATGGTACGAACATGGACTATCCAAAAAACAGTCCCCTTTCATTCAAATGTAAACAAGGGAAAATGATTGGAAAGTTTAACGATGAAACCCTTTTGGGGGCGTTTAAAATATAAATATGTTGGTTTTTTTCGGTCTAAGATGTACAGCGTTGTTGCCCGACTTTGTAATGAAAAAGGTAAAAAAAAAAAAAGGGGATAAGTAAAAAAGTTGTCCCAAAAAAAAAACTCACGATAACTACAAGCAAGCTCTATTTTAAAAAAAAAGTTTTTTATCACCCCAAAAGTTAATTTGCGCTCTACTCTTATCAAGTAAAAAACAACTGCTTTTTAACAAAAAAACAATAGTCTCTAACCCAAAAACAAGGAAAAATTTCGTTTAGTCCTGAGTTTTTTATATGCTATAGGGCATTGAGAACTTTAAAGATTAACTTTACTAAATTTAAATTGTACTTAACTAAAGAACCTAACAAGAAAAAATTATTTAAAAACCTGACAAAAACTTATTAAGAACTTAACTATTCTTTCTTAAGAACCCCAATTGTAAATTAAATATTAATTTTTAAGAAATTATAATTTACTTAACTTAACTTGCAATTTACTTGCATTTAACTTTAAAAAAAACACTTTCTATAAAATAACTTAATTGGGACTTTTTAAATTGTTTCTTTTCTAGTTTTATCAAGTTCTTTAAATTGTATTTATCTAGGGTTTTTTAAAAATATTCCATAGAAAAAGGGTTTTTACAAAAAAGGAGGTTGCTCTTTTTTGGGAGAAAGCTGGGTCTTCTTCTTTTACTGGCTTTTTTGGGGGGTTTGTAACTTGGGTTTCCCAAATATGGCGTTAGACTTTGTTGCTAAAACTCCCCCCAACAAACAGCAGCCCAAATTTCTTTTTTTAAAACATCTTTTCGTTTGGGTTTTTGATTTTGGTTTTTGTTAAATTTTGTTGTTTTGTTGGGGGCGATTTGTATTTCTATCCAACAATTTTTGTTTTATGATTGGGTTTTCTTTTTGGGAGTCTGTTCCCCTTCAGCTAGTTTACGCCCCCCCTCAACCGTCCCGGGGTTTTTGGGGGGGGGCTTAGTAAAAATTTCTAAATTGCGGTCCCTTTAGCTCCTTTGGAGGGTTTGCGGGTTTTTCCTGCGGTTTTTATTTTAGGTCTTCTTCTCCTGAAAAACTCATTTCTTTTATTGCATTTTAAAAATTTTTATGATCCCCCCCCCCCCTTTAAATTAATTTTAAAAATAATTAATCCCATGATGAATGGGATAACTTGTCCCCCAAAACTGTTTTACATGTCACATGCAAGAGTTTTAGGGACTTTTTTAAAAAAAGGGTCTTGTGATAAGTCTTTTTTTAAATATTTTCTGAATTTAACTGGGGGCCCTCTTTTCTTACTAACTTAGCATTTTAAATAAAATTGGCTGGCCCCCGATTAACCAAATTTTTTTCCCTTGCTTTTGCTTCGTACCTGCGTAGGACTTCTCCCTGGGCTGAAAGTAGACAGTTGGGTTTGGGTTTTTTTCCCTTTCTTAGTTCAGTGGGCCCAAGTTTTTGTTTAGTTTTTCCAAAACGCAGCAAAAAGAGTTTAAACCCTTTTTTTTTGGCAGTTGTTTGGGGGGTAGTTTGCTTGTCCTCACACTTTAATTGTTCGTCCCATTTCCTTTTTTAAAAAGGGAATAAAAAATAATATAATACTTTTTTAAAAACCCTGGTTTTTAAAACTGGTTAATTTTGCAGTGCTTTCGTTGGTGTTTTTTGTTTATTCAACCCCTTTCAAAAAATTTTTTGTTAGGAATAAACCCCCCAAAAAGGGGGAAAAATTTCAGATTCGCCCAAAAAATAGTTGCAAAATTTTTTTTTAGCTTTAAACAACCCAAAAAATTTTTTGTTTTTAAAAAAAACATAGACAGCCTTTTTTTTATGTTATTTTAAATTTTTTTTTTAGTTAATTTAAAAAAATGGTGAAAAAAAAAAAATTATCAATTCGATTTACCTTTTTGCCCGTAATTAGCGGCCCCTTTGTATAGGCTATAAACGTGTTAGGGAAAAAAAGGGTTTTTAAAAGGGAAACCAGCGACCTAGGAAGGTTTTGGGCATTGAGGACGTTGTTTTGGGGGTAGTTGTTAAACACTGAGGTTTTTGGTCCCAAAAAATTTCTTGTTACACCCGGGGATTTTCCCGAAAAAAGTTAGTTTTATTGAAAGATTAATTCTAAGAAAAATTTAATTTATAAAAAGATGGCGGGAGTAGTTATGATGGTGGGGAAAGGGGCTTTGTTAAATAATGCTTTGGCCTTCTCGGGGAAGAAAATTTTTTGTTTAGTAAATTGCGGTTGATGAAAAAGAGAGAACCCCCAAACAAAGCAATAAGAAGAGTTGTAAGGGAAGAGATGCTTATTTAGAAAAAAAACGAAAATTTCTCACCCTTTGACTTTATTAATAAAAAGTTAAGAGAACCCGGGGCATGCAGAGACAAATTTACGACGTTGTTTACGCAAAAAGAATGAGTTTTACTTAGTGACAGGAAAAAAGTTTCTAAAATCGCCCCCGCCAGGGGGAAAATGTCTGACTTTTTTGAACCGTCAGAGGGAAAAGAAAATAGCAGAGATAGGTTTTTTTTGTGGGTGCTTTTGGGAGCAATCTTCTTTTTGCATATTTTAATCTTAAAAAAAAATTTAAAAAATTTCAATTAAAATATGAAAAAAAAAGAATTATTCTCATTTAAAAGGGGATTGGAAAGGAAAGACTGCTATTGAAAAAAATGGGGGTAAAGCCGTAGAGTTTTCTGAATCAGATGCGAAAGACGGGGTTTTAATAAAAGGCAATTTGGGGAAATATATCTGCCCCGCCCCCAAAAAAAAATATTTAAAGGGCCCAGTTTTTTTAATAAATTCCTAATGAAACCCCCAAAATGGACTTGTTTATCTTCCCCATGATAAAGTTTGAAGAAAAAAGGGTTTTAAATATTCTGGGCATTGTTGACATGGCTTCAAGATTTAAAAGCCTGAACCTTTAACGGAAAAAAAGCTCAACTGCTGGGGCTGTGGCTTTACAAACCCCAAAAAAAACATGCGAGGCCCCTTAAAAATATCTAGGATGGTTCAAATTGATGATGGAAAAAAAGTTTAAAGGTTCTGTAAAAACCCCGCTGTTTTTAAAACATCATTTACGGTTAAAAGAGGGAAACCCCCGGAAAACCCTCATACAAGCCCCCAGTAGAAAAAATTAATTTGAATCTAGCTGAATGTCTGTTTACCTATCAATATCCAAACCAAAAAGGAAATCAAAAGGAATTTGGGGAAAAACCCGGCCAAAAAAATTAAAAAAGGAAAATGGGTTTTAAAGGGAGGGGTTAAAAACCCCAAAAAACAGTCCCACTGGCCTGCAGAAAGGCTTAAGAAGCCGCTCCACAACGATTACCCTCTGGCCGCAGAAAGCTTAAAGATGGCCCCCACAGAACCTCCTAAACTTGTGCCTAATCTTCGACACAAAACTAAGTATGTTTGTCATTACAGACTGCTACAGTTTTACCTAAGACACGGGCTGAAACTGACAGCTGTTCATAGAATCATTGCTTTGACCAGAGCCCTTTATGAGACCATACATCAAGAAAGACACTGATCTTAGAACCCAACCACTGACGCCTCAGAAAAAGACTTCTTAAACTGATGAACAACAGCTGTTTTGGAAAAAAACTATGGAGAACGTACACAATCGTAAAGATGTAAGATTAGTTACAAAGAAAAACAAGCAATTAAGCTGGCCTCTAAACCTAACTATCAAGACTTTAGAAGATTTAACGACAGCCTGGTTGGTGTTATGATGAAGAAAAAGGATGTTAAGTTAGACAAGCCGGGTATATCGGCTTTACTGTATTAGAGTTGTCAAAGTTATTGATGTTAGAATTTCTGTACGACTACTTTAAAACCACTGTACCCCAGAAGCAAGAGTACTTTACACAGACACTGACTCTTTTATTCTAGACGTCCCCACAGAAGACTTCTATAAGGATTTAGAAACAGAAGTGGCTAAAGGAACTGATGGATGGTACGACACATGCGACTATCCAAAGACAGTCCTTTACATTCAACTGTAAACAAGAAAGTGATTGGAAAGATGAACGATGAACTTAATGGGACAGTTATAAAAGAATATGTTGTTTGCGTCTAAGATGTACAGCGTTGCTAGCCAGACTTCTGTAATGAAGAAGGCTAAGGGCATAAGTAAAGAAGTTGTCAAAAAAATAAACTCACGATAACTACAAGCAAGCTCTATTTGAAAACAAAGTATTTTATCACACAAATGTTAATTTGCGCTCTACTCTTCATCAAGTAAACACAACTGCTGTTAACAAAAAATCACTAGTCTCTAACAATAACAAAGAACTTACGTCAGTCCTGAGTTTTTCATATGCTATAGGGCATTGAGAACTTTAAAAGATTAACTTGACTGACTGACTTGTACTTAACTAAAGAATACCTAACAAGAACTTATTTAAAACCTGACAAGAACTTACTTAAGAACTTAACTAGTACTTACTTAAGAACCTAACTAGTACTTAACTATTAATTAACAAGAACTTATAATTTACTTACACTTAACTTGCAATTTACTTGCATTTAACTTAAAAAGCACTTTCTATAACAACTTAACTTGTACTTAACTTGTACTTATCTAGTTCTTATCAAGTTCTTAACTTGTACTTTATCTAGTTCTTAAAAACTATTCCATAGAAATGGTCTACAACAGGAGGTTGCTCTTTTTTGCAGAAGCTGGGCTCTTCTTCTTTTACTGGCTTTGTGGGGTTTGTAACTTGCTGCTAAGTATGGCGTTAGACATTTGTATGCTAAAACTCCCCCACCAACAACAGCAGCAAATACATAATAATACATCTTATCGTTTGGGTTTGTGTTTGTGTTGTTGTTAATTGTGTTGTTGTTGTTGGTGGCGATTTTGTATTACTATCCAACAATTTTTGTTTTACTGATTGGTTTGCTTTTTGGCAGCTGTTCCATTCAGCTAGTTTAGGGCCCCGCCTCAACACGCTCCAGGATTTTAGACTTAGTAAAAATTACTCACTTGCGGTACATTCAGCTCCTTTGGGGGGTTCTGGGGATTGTCCTGCGGTTTGTCATGTACGTCTTCTTCTCCTGAACGCTCTTTTCTTATTGCATAAATTTAATATGATCAAAATTAATATGATTAAAAGTAATTAATCCCATGATGAAGGGGCATAACATAGTCCCAAATCTGAAATACAGTCCACATGCAAGAGTTTCTAGGACTTCTTTAAAACCGGATCTTGTGATAAGCTATTTTAAATCTTCTTCTGAATCAACTGGCGCCATCTTACTTACTAACTTAGCATATAAACTAATCATTGTCTGGCCCACCGATCTAAACCATTTTTTACCCTAGCTGTGCTTCGTACCTAGCGTAGTACTTCTCAATGTCTGATGTAGACCAGTTGTTGGATTTGTTCAATACTTAGTTCAGTGCCTAAGTATTGTTTAGTTTTTCCACACGCACCAAGAGTATAACCTTTCTTTATGGCATTGTCTACGGAGTAGTTTGCTTGCTCCTCACACTTTAATAGTTGGGTCACAATCCATTTTAAATGCAATTAAAAAATAATATAAACTTTTTAAAACCATGATTTTTAAAGCTGGTTAATTTAAAGCAGTGCCTATCGTTGGTGTTTATAGTTTATTCAACCCTTGCAAAATGTTTGTTAGAAAAAACCGCCCAACATGGGAAAGTTTAAAAGATTCGCCAAAACTAGTTGCAATTTTATTTTTAGTTTTAAAACAACAAAAGATTTTTGATAAAAAGCACATAAACAAACCTTTCGTATTATGAGTTATTTTATTTTTTTTAGTTAATAAAAAGATGAGTGAAAAAAAGATTATCAATACGATTTTCCATTCTGCTGTAATTAGCGGCCTTAGTATAGCTATAGCGTGTTAGCAAAAAACATGTTTAAAATGAAGCCAGCCGACCTAGGGAAAGGGTTTGACATTGAGGACGTTGTTAAGGTTATATTGAATCACTGCAGGGATTGCGTCAAAAGATTTTGTTACACAGGGGATTATCCCAGAAAATGTTAGTTTTAAGAAAGATTAATTCATAAGAAAATATTGATTTATAAAAAGATGGCGGGAGTAGTTATGATGGTGGGAGAGCTATTGTTAATATAATCTTGGCCTTCTCGGAAGCAATTATATGTTTAGTAAATTGGGGGTCTGATGAAGAGAGAGAACGCCATAACAAAGCAATAGAAGAGTTAGCTAAGGCAAAAGATGCTTTTAAAAAGACGAATTTCTCACTTAGACTTTATAATAAAAAGTTAAGAGACAGGGTCATGCAGAGCACACATTTACAGACGTTGATGACGCAATGAATGAGTATTACTTAGTGACAGGGAAAAAAGTTTCAACATCGCCACCGCCAGAACTGTCTGACTTTTATGAACCGTCAAGGAACAGAAAATAGCAGAGATAGTTTTTGTGGGTGCTATGGAGCAATCTCTCTCTCGCATATTCAATCTAAAAAACAATTAAAAATACAATTAAAAATATGAACAAAATATATTATTCTCCTAAAGGGTATTGGAAAGGAAAGACTGCTATTGAAAAACTGAGTAAAGCCGCTAGAGTGTCTGAATCAATGCGAAAGACTGGCTTTCAAAACAGGGAATTTGGCAAATATATCTGCCTGCCCCCAAAAAGAATAATAAGGCCTAAAATTTTTTAACTCAGTTCCTAATGACACCCACCAGATGGACTTGCTTTATTTTCCCACATGATAAAGTTAGAAGAAAAAAGTTTAAGTATGCTCGGGACAGTTGTTGACATGGCTTCAAGATACAAAGACGCTGAACCTTTAACGGATAAAAGCTCAACTGCTGTGGCTGTGGCTTTACAACAAATATACATGCGAGGCCCATTAAAGTACCCTAGGAGGGTTCAAGTTGATGATGGAAAAGAGTTTAAAGGTTCTGTAAACCAGCTGTTTTTAAAACATCATGTTACGGTTAAGAGAGGGATCCCAGGCAACCATCGATCACAAGCCCTAGTAGAAAACTTAATAAGAATCTAGCTGAATGTCTGTTTACCTATCAATATCACAGAGAAATCAGGGATAGAGAGCGCAATACAGAATGGGTTAGGAGATTACCATCAGTCTTACGTGCCATGAACAATGAAGAATTTAAAGCAACAGGCCTTAAACCAGTAAACGCAATCAAATTAAAAAAATTAGCATTACTGAAGATGTGCAGGGGACTCAAAAACTCTTGCCGTTTGGACTAAAAGTAAGATACTTGTATGCTCCTGGAGAGGCAGAGGGCGATGTTAGAATTAGAGCCACAGACCCTATATGGAGCGTAGATGTATATGAGGTTGAAAGAATCATGAAAACAACCCTCCCGTGTATTATTTAAGAGAAACTCTCTCTTCTGGCGACGCTACTACGTCTAAAAATCCTGCCCCTAAAAGATCCTTTGTTCGTGAAGAGCTGCAAGTTGTCCCGCCAAACACAGTGAGTTAAAAAAAAAATAGTGTTTATTTTTTGCTAAACTTATAATTTATTTTTTTGTTAAACTTATTTTTTGGGCCTATTTTGGACTTAACTGATCGTTTGTTTGTTTTTTCAATGCTCTGTTTAATTGCATCAGTGTCTACCTGTCGCGAAGTAAACGTCTTTCTCCACTCCTTTGAAGTTCAATCTTTTGTCGTCTATAATCATCGCCGTCAGCCATAAGCTTCTAAAATTCTTCATCTGTAATGTTTTCACCTGTAATGATTTGCTTATTCTTAATTTTAATGAACAAAGTTTTGCTGCTGCTAGGACAACAATGGCAGTGTGCTTTTGTAATTTAGGAGTTAATTTTTTTAAACAGCACTTACAATCATAGACATGGCGCCTAATCCTAAACTAAGACTCCCTAATGCTAAAAGAGGCTGGGGCTCCAACCCCAGTGGCTAAAACAGCAACACTAGACCCAGCACTTACGCTGCTACAGCCGATGAGCCAGTAATTACATAAGAAAGAGTATTTAAAGCTTTAGCATATTTCCTTCTAGTAACCCTATACTTATCCAAGTCATTTTCTATTTCCTTTTGAAGTTCAGTTATTTGCTTTAACCTAAACTGTTGAACCTCCATTTTTTAGTTAAGATTATTTTATTAATTAATCTTATACATATTTTTTTATTAATCCTTCTGTCAGCACTTCATCAACAGAGTAAAACGCAATACAATCAACATACTTAATGAAAATAAAGTCGAGTACTGTTAGTTTGTCTTTGTCAACCTTCACAGTAACTTTGTCAGATGATACATGGGTGTTTATTTCATCCCCGTTTTCAGCCTTTATTTATATGCCTCTAATAAACGCATGTTCTGGCAAACTAGTATCTCCCTCCCTCGGAGTAATAAATAAGTGAAAAATCATCATCATTTGCCTAGGTAGTGACTGTAGCGTTGGGGTAAATTGTAAGCCTACGGTGTCGCCCCCCACTTCAGCTAAGGACTGCTTTCTCTGTAGCACATATTCAGAGCCTCGCTTAGTTATTTCAATCTGCTTTTTCTGTGTGTTCCTGGAACAAGGCTAACAAGAATGGGCCCTGCGTTTAAAGCTTTTCTAAAATTGTTGTTCTTATCATAGTATACATTAGGGATCGCAGTTCAAACTTTAAATTCTAGCCAATTTCAGGAAGCAACGCCAAGCATTCTCTCTTTTATGAATTTTGTATTCATATTTACCAAAATCGTTTGCCCTTAAATTTCTTATCTCTTCTAGGGTAGGATATTGCTGTCGTTTTTTGTCTTCAATTTCTGTTCGTTTGTAAACCCCATCATCTGTGTATTCAAATCCATAAACATTTCCTGACACCCCTACTAAATCAAACTCAGCTGTGTCTGCTAGGTCTTTTAGCTCTACTGCAGTGCATTTAGGGGCTAGCTGCGCTTCTGATTCTGGCCCCATAGACATTCTTTTTATAATATAAAAATTATAATAAACAAATTGTTATACACAATCAATAATAAACAAATTATAATAAACAAACGTATTGAACTGGGGGTCAGTCCGTAAGCATAGCTTAGCGTGCTTAGATTTTTCTAACTGCTCTTTTATTTTTTTTAGCTCATTCTTGTCCCTTATTATATATTTTCACTTAAACATTCTTCAAAACTATCTTTGTCCTTAGTGTAAAATAATACAACCGATTTTAATGCGATCGAAAGTCTTTTAAGACAGCATTGTATTTTTGAGTTAAGAGCCAAACAGAAACTAAGGCGTGACGTCCACTAAAGGCTAGCTTTGACAGAGCTTTTCTTTTTTTAACAATGTCTCGTTCAGCTGAACAGTCATCAATAATAAACAACGTTTCTGTTCCCTCAAATAGTCTGTAGTAATGTTCTAACAGTCGCTCAGTTTGTCGCTAGGATCAAATAAAAAATATTATTATCGTCTGTCCAAATAAACTTCCTTTCTTTGTAGGACTTGTTGTGCTTAATGGTTGTGCAGAATATAACAATGTACTCGTAATGAAACCTGTATATTGTTTGTAACAAATCAAGTACGAAGACAGTTTTCCCACACCCTGTAATCCCACAGATAAGAGAAAAGTGCGGATCTTTTGGCAGAAACTTCAAGCTATCCATCTGTTTTTATTAGAATATTTCTTCTGCATTTTAATAAGCTGCGTCTTTTAGCCTATTTTCTTCAATGTTTAACTGAGCATCACAAACCATAAAAATATGCATTTTTATTGGGGCGTTTCCGTCTGCTTTCTTGTGTATATTTATTTTATACCATCTTGCCCTATCCTTTCTCCACTTCCAAACAATCTGTTGTCAAATGTGGATCTAAAATCCAACCACACCCCCATATTTAGTTTTAAATTTTGTCTTCAAAGTTTTTCATCATAAAGGGCGAAGTTTTTTACTTTCACGATCAACTGGGGGAAACCCCTTTGCCCCCTCCAGCAAAACAACTTTCTTTTTTAATCAAAGTGTTGGGTGAGGAAAAAGCCCACGACCAAATTTCAACTGTTGCCCCTTCCCCATTTTTTAAACCAGGTTAAAACCTTAAAAATTGTTTTTTTTAAAAAACGTTCTAAATTCTCTCAAAAAAGGGAAAGTTGTTACTTAAGTAAATAAGAAAAAAATTTCCCTTTTTTAAAGATTTCAGAGGCCCTTTTTAGATGTTTTTTCCCAGAGAGTGTCTGGGTTTTTTCTTTTTTTTGTAGTGGGTGTAAAAACTCTTTAAAATAAATAAACCGTTTTTTTTTTATTTGGGTTAAGATTGTTCTGGCCAGTTCAGGGTTAGAAACAACATAAAAACTCAAGAGAGATGTCGCCAAACTGTGTATTTGTTAAGGGTCTTCATACAAAACGCCCAAAACCGTGGGGTTAAATGTGTTTCTTTAAGTAAGTTTTTTTTTTAGTGCGCCTTGGTAATATGGCATTTGGTTTTTAAAACAGTTCAAAATCTAGAGGGATGAAAATTTCTTTTCCCAAAAACCCTTCTGCTACTGCTAAATCTTTAACATCATTCTTTGCATCCTCCGTTTTAAAAACCCTGGGGTTTTTAAGGGACCGTTTGGGTCTTGTTTACCTGTTTAAATTTCTTTTTTCTTTCTTTTTTAGGCAGCCCCCCATAGGTAAAAATAGAGGCCAAAAATGTTGCCTCGTTTAGTAAAAAAAACTTCTCTTTTCCCCCCCAGCCTATTTTCTATATGTTTTTTAAAGTTTTCTTTTGCCTAAATTTGCAAAAACGTAGTATTAGGGGTCTTCGTTTAATATCTTTTTTGAATTTAAAAGTTTCAGGGGGGCCCTTTTTTAACATCCCTCAGCGCCCCGTTTAGGGAATTGACTGGGTTTAAACCTGTCCAGGCTCAAACCCTTTTTATTGTGGGTTTTTACACTAATTAAAAGTCTGCCTTAAACCTTTTTCCCATGGGGTTCCTCTCTTTTTGTTTTGGATCGAGGTCACAAAACCTTTTGAAGTTCAAATTTTTTTTTAAAAACAAAAAGAAATTAAAATAAAAAAAATTTGGGGGGAAAATTTTGACGCGATTGTTTCCCATTGGGAAAAAGAAAAAGATCTGCTGGGCCTTCCCTTGAAGAAAATGAAAAGAATTAGTTCCCCATTGCGCGAAGAACTTGAATGGGCGAAGCAGGGTTTTTCCATCCCTTCTTTGAAGAAGGCCCGGGGAAAAACCCCCTTTAGGGTTTGCGCCCTCTTTATGCGAAAAATATTTTGCAAATAGAATTAAAATCATTCTACCTAAGCTTAGGGAAATAAAAAACCCCCGAAGGCCCCCGTTTCCTTTTTAATTTTTCAATTGAAAAAAGCCAAACCCTTTTGTTTATAAGAACTAGCAGAGGAAAATTTTTGTATTTAGTTACTACAAGCCAGGGCCCAAATAAGTTTTTAAAATAAAAAAAATTTGACCGGGGGTTTTCCCCCCGGTTTGGGTGACCAAAGACGATTAAACCCTTTTTAAAATTTTAAAGGGCCCGAGGTGTTAGTCTTTTACAGAACTTGGGGCAAAAGTTGCCAAAACAATCGAAATAGAAATGACCCCTTTTCAAGATTTAGGACCAAGAATAAATGATGCAGCAACAGAAATTGAGGAAACAGTCAGAAAAACATTAGAAACAATTGACGATTCTCCATTGCCCATGCGTGAAATCCTGGGCTTAATGACGTCTAAAGTCAATAAGGGGTGAACTAGAAAACAATTTGGCAAAACTTAGTGAGCTAGATAGAGAGATAGAAGAAGAAAAAAATAAACTCGCTGATGCAGACGAATAAAAATTTAGGTCGAGAAGAAAAGGCTAGAATACAGCATAAAATACAGGATTTAAGGCTACAAAGGGCGGCCCGGTTAGAAGTGTTGTCTACTAACAGAGCGCAGCTAGCATCACAAACAAGCAGAATAAGAGAAACTATAAACAGAATACTTTATGAAAACACTACGCTAGCTGAAAGAATAAGGACTCTGTTCAGAGAACAGGGGATTACAATAGTTAGTATATTAACGACTGTTGGGTTTGCTATCTCTACACTCGTTTATGCTTTAACCGGCAGTGCGCCAACAGGGCCAGTAGCTCCTCCAACACCTCAGCTGGTAAAAGTTGGATTAGAAAACAATTGCATCATTTAGCAAACCTATTAAAGAAGTTAGCAGCCAAAGCGCTTGATGCCCTGCCTGGAATAATTGGCAGTGTTGTTAGTTGGGTTTTGTCTACTATAGGTAAGGTGGCTGGTTATATGGCTGACCATCTATGGACGTTAGGAGTGCTAGCTGCTGGATTAATTTTTAGTGAAATAAAGTATGGCTAATCCAGTAAAAGTTAAAATTACAACAGGGCCGTCTTTTCACTAGTATGGCTGTCAGTGTGAGGCAGATCAACAGGGGGTGTGCTTTCTGGCTGTGGGGCGCTTATAACTGGCGGTGGATCGCTTTCTGGGGTGTTTATAACCGGATCGCTTTCTTCAGGGCTAGATACTTTCTTTAAAATGGATGGAGCAGGCCTTGTGTTTAAGCCTTGATTGTGCCCTAAGTTTTGGCCGTCTCCAGCTATAAGGATTTCATTGTTATAATTCTGTATCATGCCAATCTGTAGTCTAAGGTCAGAGGGTAGCATGTATAATCCATGACCCACAACAAAGTCAACCTTTGACCTAGCATGTGTAAGAACGTCTTGATACCTTTGTATGCTGGCAGGCAAATCAACAGCAGAGTTAATAGCATCTTCTAAATTGGCTAAAAATTGTTTTCTGGCGTCAAAGCTGTAGACTGATCAACTATGCTAGACTTGGTCTGTGCTTGTGCTCCTAATAGACACCAAACGTATGTCCTTATGGAGTCATTAAGCCTTTGCACTCCTGGCATTGTTAAACCTTCACTTTCATCTAAGATAAATGTTGCCCAAGCATTAGGGTGTTTTTGTTCTATGGATCCCAATCGAACTTGTTTGCCTGGTTGAAAAGAGGTGTCCCGGGGCCCGTATCATAAGTTACTCTTTTTTTGTGCCCCACAAATACAATTGCCAACCCCATGATTGGCCCAAACTTTTGTCAAAAAAATCAGTTGAAGTATCATTTAAATTCTTTGCAGATTCTTTCATATGCAATTTTTGTCCTTTGGGACTGTTTAAATGGTTTAAAACCCGCCTGTCGTTTGGGGAGGACAAACTTGTATTTCAGTTAGAAATGGGTCGAAAACTGGAAAATAAACTTTAAAGTTATATACTGCCCTTATTTAAAAAATGGGAGGGTTTAAAGGGTTTTTGCATATGAAAACTGCACCCAAAGGGGTTTTGCGCAGTAAACGGAAAAATTTTAAAAACTAAATTTGGAAAAAAGCCATGGGACGGGATGACCATGCGGAGGGCCCCTCTCGTCACTTTTTAAATTGGAGGTTTAAATATCTTGTTAGAAAAAGGGGTTTAGGGATTTCTCCCCCCCCAAAAATTTCAGAGCATCAAGCGAGAAACCCGGGAAGATCAACGACAATCCTTAGAACAATCACAGGCGGGGATGCTCGGTAAAGACATCGTCAGAACCATGGGGACTTCCTTAATAATAGCCCCTACGGGCGATCGCTCGACTGCGAAAAAAAAAAAAAAAAAAAAAAAACGGGCAGGCCCCATTAAAAGCCTTGAACTGTATTTGGCAAAAACCCATAATAGCTGACCCATCACTAAATTTTCCACATTGCTTTTAAAAAACCCAAAAAGGGGCAAAGGGAAATGACACAAGATGCTTTAAAAGCACCCTGAGATCGTTTTTGTGCTCGAAATTTAAAGACCTTAAGGGCAAATTAAAACCAGGGCCAGGGTAATTTATCGTCGGGCCGTCAACTTATAAAAAAATCTGAATCTTTTTTTTTTTAAACCATCAACTGCATAATTAACCTGGAAGGCTAAATCAACGTATTTACGTGTCAAAAAAAAAAAAACTTTTGCACCCAACCCTAAAGATATTAGGGGGAAAAAAAAGGGTTTTCCCCCTGTCCCATGATCTTTTCGACAAAAAAAACAACTAAATTAAACAAAAAAGTAAGGGAAAATTTAGTCAGTTTTAAACAAACAAGGACCCCCCCAGGAAACACCAGGAGGGGGGGGGGACTTTTTTCCCAAAAAAAATTTAATGGTTTAAAAAAACCCCACTCGGATACAAGAAAAAAAGAAAACGACTATTAAACACCCCTTCAAAAACCAAAAACACGTTGGAAGCTATCTCAAAAAAGAAGCTGTCAGGGGGGGGTTAAAACGAAACAAAAGTCAATACAGGGGGTAGAAAATTTGTGAAAAACCGTCAAACGAGAATTTCGTTTAAATAAAAAAAAAGGAAAGAAAATTGGGGGTTTTTGAGCGTACGAAAATAAATTTTCCGTCCGTTCTAAACCCATTTTTGCCCAAACTCCCACCCCCGTCTCGCTTTTTGAAAACCCTTTTTGGCATTTTCTTTGGTAAAGGGTTTTTTTTTTTTTTGTTTTTTCCCTAAACCCCTTTTAAACACTGACTTTGTTTGTTCCGTCCCAGAACAAAAAAGGGTTTTTTAGAACAGACCCCAAAAAAAGGGAAAATCCCCCCTTGAAATTCGCTTTGAACAAGCCGGGTTGTCCGTTTGTCATTTTTTGGCACGGGCCGGGCAATCGGCGCACTTTTTTACACCCCCCAAAGCGCGCTTCGATGGTGAAACCCCATTTTGAAAGAGTGAAGCGTGTCTTTTACAAGCTTAAACCTGGGAAACCACCGATTGTACTCCACGAAAAACTGCTGTCGCATGGGGTCGTACGACTTGGTCCAAAACTGTAAACGACGGTGCCATGTACGCAAATCCGTATCCACTCCAAAAGGGTTGAAAATTTTGACCCGGTTGACAATTTTTGTCCCAAACAATCATAATAAAACTGAAACCCATTCGCAACTTGGCATTTTGGGTTAAAACAAAAATAACCAGTCGGTTTGGGGAAGGGGGCAGTTGATTTTTTTTTTTTTTTACTCTTTTCCACTTCAAACAACACCGCCACCTAGCTGGGTTTCCTTTTTTTGAAACCGAATTTCATTGACATTTTTGGGGGCTTGATCCAGGGTGCCCTAATAATGTCTGGGTTTTTGGGGCCGATGTTAGTCAGCTTTTTAAACCATAGGAAATTTTTTGCCAAAAAATTTTGAAGATTTCACCCCAAAAAAGCCCGCGATGAATCCCTATCCCCCTGTTTTGCGTGCGCCCAGCCCACCCTTCACCAATTTCCTTGAAACACTTTTTTGGGTTTTAAACTCAAGGGACAAATGTGATTTTTGGTCACAACAAGCCCAAAGTTCCAAGTCCCCCACTTGAGTAAGTGTTTTACATTTTTGTATCGATTCTGTTTACGCCCCACTTGATGTTTTAAGAGTTAGCAGTACCAGTTGACCATACAAAATCAAAAAATTGGGGGTTTTTTTGGGCTGTTCAAGGACCCCAATCCCCTTGAAGTAAAACCGGGGTTTTGGGGGTTGGGTGTTTTCACCCATACCCAAGGGTCTTTTCCCGCAAGCGACTAAGGGAAGAAAACCGGGTCTCCGATCTTTTTTTTCCCTTTTTAAAACCGAGAGTGAAACCCAAACCTTAGCCACTTTGACCATTTTTCCCTAAATTATTGTGGGGACCGATCAAAAAACCCTAAATAAAGGGGAGGCTACGGGGGGTTAGCACCTACGTTTAATACCCCCTCATACAATGATAACCCAGGTTTTTTTTTCCCCAAATTCATCCCTGGGTGCAAGCTTGCGCCTGCCAAAAAAACATAAAACTTTTTTTTTCCCCCTTCCCCTTAATCAAGGAGGGGTGCGTTAAGCTGAAAACATATTGAAACCATAAAAAAATTAAACCAGGTTCCTGGCTCGTGGGGGTTTAAAAACAAAAAACCGTGATCGAGACAAAAAGACAGAAAAATCCGCATAAACCAGACAGACAGAGACAAAAGACGGACAGAGACACAGAAATAATAATGAAAAAGGAGGAAGAAGAAAAAGAATCACAAATTTTAAAACTGTTTTAAAAATTACTTTTTTTTTCAAAATCGAACAAAAGATTATATCAAACCCATAAAAACCCAAAAGAGGGCTGTATAAAAAAGAGCCCCCTTTTGTTGTCCGGCAAATGTCCCTTTGTTTTTTAAATGTGAAATTCAGGAAATAAAACTTTTTAAAAAACCAACTTTAAAATTCCAAATTTCACTGTTTTTTGTTTTTTTTGTTTTTTTAAAGCTCCCTTTTCCACACAAACGTAATGATAACGCCTGCCCGGCCCTTTTTAAAAATAAAAAACAAAAATAAAATGCTTACCAATAAAGATTTTTTTCCACAATTATTATTTAAAGCAACAACATTTTTGAAAAAAGATACATTTTTAAACAGGGTTTCCTTTTTCATGTAACTTTTGCCCCTTTAAAAAAAAAATGCACGGCCCCGGTGAAATTTAAAATCAAAACTTTTCTTCCCCTTTTTTTTCCCCTTTTTATTTTTGGGGTTTTATGAAGGTTTTTCCCTTTTGGCCGAGAAAATTACGACTTTTTAATGGGGCCCTTTTCCCCCACAAAATGAGTCTCTTATCAAAGAACATTTTTTTGGAGTTTTACAGATCAAAAAACTTTTTTTAAGGCTTTTTTTTATTGGAGAAAACCACATGCAACAAAAGTTTGTTTTTTTTTTGAGATACAGGGTTTAAAAAACGGAAACCACCTAAACGAACCCTTTTGATAAAATGAGGGAAATCCGAATGAAAAATTTGGATAACTTTTTAAAACCCAAGGAAAGTATAGTTGACAACATTTTAAAATGCCCCACAACTGTGAGTTTTTTGAACGATGTGTGTCACTTTTTTTGGTCCTTTTAAAAACGCAGAAGAACAGGGATTGTCTTAATTTTATCTTGGGCCCAATTTTTTGGAGTCAGTCTTTGAAATTTTTCTTTTTAAACCTGTGACCATTCTTAACGAGAAATATAAACGCTATCGCAAAAGAAAAGGGGGGGTTAACCTTGATATGAGTGGTCGGGGTTTTAAAATGAAAAAAATTTCTTTGGGCGGGGAGGGACAAACATTTAAATGAGATGAGGTTGATGCTACCAATGGTGATGCCCTTTACCCGGGGGCGTACCCCTTTAGTGACATTTTTTTTTGTTTGAATGATTTTTTTTTTTTTTTTTAGGGGGTAACAGAAAATGGAGACTAAAACCCACCCTGGTGGGGCCCTTTTCACGCAATCTTTCCGAAAAAAAATTTAACCGCAAAAGACATTTGCAATCTTAATATTTTAGACACATCTAAAATTTTTTGCAACGTTTCCATACAATTTCTAAGGAAAAGAACATTTCGTTTTACATTTAATATCTCACGACAACAAACGGCTGCAAGATGGGAAAAAAAAAAACATAAAGAAAGATTTAAAAAAGGGAAAAAAGGGAAAAGAAAAAAAGAGAAAGAAAGAAAAAAAGAATTTTTTTTTATTCATCAGTTTTGTTGGCAAAAAAAAAGGGACACGAAGGTTTTGGGGGGTTAGGGGGGATTTAAATCAAAAATGAAATTGTTTCCCAAAAACCCGGGCAGATTTCCCGACAGCGGGAGAAACCTTTCGCTTCCAAAATTCTTTTGGGGGCAAGCTTTAACGCATGTTTAAACATCCGCTGGGAGAAACCGGGGGAAACCCCGGACGGAACGACCGTCTCCCCGCCTTTTTTTGAGAGGCAAAGAAAAACGTTTTAAAAAAATCACCTCGCCACACAGGACAACGATGACTACGTTTTTTTCATGCATCCAGAAACAACGTCCGGCCCAGGGGACACTCCTGGGCCTGATAAACAACAAACAAATATCGAGAGGTTCCGGGAAGAAAATTAACGACCAGGATCGGGAACACCCAGACACAACACCCCGACTCAAAGAAGGTCCATTCCATCCCCCTCAACCAGCTTCTGTATCAACCCTCCCCGGACAAACCCCCCCTGGCTGCGGGCAAACGTCCTCCATCGGGGGTTTTCCCTAACGACCCATCAAGGGCATTACCCCCTCTAAAGGGAAACCAAAAACCCCCTTTTTTTCTGTACACCCACAACCTGGGGTTGTTTTTTTTTTTCCCGGGCCCCTCGCCTTGAAATCGGGGAACGTCACTTAAAAGTTTTTAAAAACACCAAACCCAACTTCCCCCTTTGAAACATGGAAAATGAGAACAGGGGGCCAAGAAAAAAGAAGGGGATTCCGGGGCACGACGCCCACCGATCGGGAAAAGCCCGAAAACATGGGGGGGGTCAAGTTGGTTTGTTTTCCAGATTGACGAGTTTTCCGGGTTTTCCTTTTCAACGGAGCAAAAACGCACACTCCCCCAACACGAAGGATCCTCGTTACAAAAAACATTTCTGCTACATCGTGGACCTAAAAACCGCCCCGTCCATCCATGTCCACACCACAATGGGGATTTTTCCAGATGAACTACCATACTAACCAAACTGAAGAAGGGGAAAAAATGGTTTACTCGCATTTATTCAAAATCAAAAGGGGGTTTTTTTTGGTGCTGCCTCCAACCATCAGGACCCCCCTTTTTTGATGTAAAAAAAGGGGGGCTTTTCCTGTGTTGTTGGTGGTTACATAGCCCCTCCTGCCTATACAAAAACTCTTGAAAACCCCTTTCCCCACTCCCTCAGACGGGACTCCTTACCCAACAAATTGGGGCTTTTTAAAAGGGAAAAAAAAAATTTGGACTGCAAAATTTCTTTGAAAATGAAAAAAAAATAAATTTAAAATAAAAACCTTTTGGGAAGTTGAATCCTTAGTGAGAAGACTGACGTTTCAACCCATAGGCCCGGGTTGTCAAAGTGAAAAAAAAGGGGAAACAGTGTAGACGGGGGAAAGCCTATTGAAAATTTGGGGGTTAGAACTTTTAAATTTAATGAAAAATTTGGGCCCAAAAAACTCACGGGAACACTTTTTCAGGTGTATTGAGCTCACACAACACACTGCGGGTTCACCAAAAGACACCAACACACACGCCCCCCCCCCCCCCCCTTTTTTTTTTTTTTTTTTTTTCCCTTTTTTCCCCCCCCCCCCCCCCCCCCCCTTTTTTCCCAACCCCCACAAAGGCACATCACACACAGACACCACCACCACCCTGCACCACAAAAAAAGGGGGGGAAAAAATGGAAAAAATTCACTATTTAGCCACGGGAAAGAAAAAGAAACAGGGCTAAAAAAGGGACAGGCCCAAAAGAGTTTAAAGGCAGAAGGCCCCGGGCTCACTAAGGGTCATTGAACCCTGATTTTCATCCCGGGGGGGCTGTGGGGTCCCAAGCGGCTGATGAAAAAGGTTTCCCTCCAGGGGCTTTTTTGTACACAGGACTCGGGGTTCTCCACACTGCTGCTATTTCGCATGACTGTAGCTTTTAAAGTGGCCCAAACCCAAAATTTTGGGCCACTGGGTTGTTGTAGCCCACTTCATCGACCCAGGTGCTCTGAAAAGCTCGGCCAAATGCGGTAGGTCCCCCCAAAAATACAGCTTGGAGCAGGGGGTCCCAGGTCAAGAGGGGTTAAAACAAAACCCCCTAACGGCAGTTTTAAACTGGACCTCAAAAGGGGTTTGTGCCAGTGGGTCCCACACTGAAACGGAAGTGCCAAATAAAGGGGGCCCTTTTTGGTTTTTTTTTCCCCCCCCAAAAGGGCCCTGCCCCCTGTGAGGTTGACGGGGGGCCCTTTGGGGGCTAAAGCTTGGACCTCAACTTTTCCCACGCAGGTTCTTGTCCCTCTAAAAACCCAAACGGGGGGTGGCAGGAAAAGATTTGTTTGGGGTCTGGGTCTTTTGGAGGAACAAAAAGTTTTCACGTGGGAAAACTGCAGACGGTAGGTTGGAGGATGGTAGGGATGACTACCAAAAAGCCCCGACCTCATCCTTTTCCGTTCCTTTTGGTCTGGGGGCTTCTTTTTGCGGCTGGTAGAGCATGCCCGCCCCCAAGGCTGTCTGCACAAAAACCTCGGGGGTACTGGGGGCTATGAAAAAAGGGGGCCATCCTTTTGGGGCCCATTCTAAAAGTCCTGCTCTCTACGCAATGCGCCCGACCCTTTGGGAAACTGAGAATGTGGTATCCTGTTCCGGTTTGATGAAAACATCTAAAAGAAAGACAGAAATGAAAACAAACCACTGACAAGGGGGGGCCAAAAACAAAAGGCGAAGAGATCTCTATGGGGAGGAGGCGAGGAACAATTGGGTAAAAAGGGACCCCAACAGGGGAGTTTTAATAAATCTAAAAATCAAAGTCTGACAACACACGATCCAAAAAACAATAAAATGGGCCATAGCCCCAAGGGAAAATTTTCCAAAACAAAAGCTTTTAATTCATCAACAGGGAACCTAAAAAAACCAAAAACTTCTACCTTTCCCCAAAATTTCAAAAAATTTGGACACCCCTGGACGCCCCCTTGTTTCGCATGCCCCTTGCCCCACACAACTTTTCTGATGTCCTGGACAAGTTTCTCCAACCCCCTAGGGGCCACTCTAAACCCACGTACGTAAAAAACCAACCAACGACACTCTGAACTTTTAAGGGGGTTTCCCTCTTTCCCAGATGACAGCGGGGAGAGACACATCTTCACGAGGGATTTTGGGTGTCATTTTAAACAAAAATTATCCCCCAAAGGACGGATTGAAAGGCGCGAAACATATTTGGAGAAGAGTGACATCAAACACCTTCCCCAACCTTCCCCCCGCCTGCAGAACGGGTTTTTCACCCTTTTAACCCCGTTTGCCTTCGGGGACCGCCACTACCTACAGAAAAAAGGGGTCGCCAGGGGCCAAAGATGGGCCCCCGGGCTTTGCATGCTTTTTTGTAGGCTTCTGGAGGCAACTCTCAGCCGTTACACGGGAACAAAACCCGGGCCCACTTTTTCAAAGGGTTTAAAATTTGACGACTGCCTTGGGTGTGTCGGGGGGCCCAAAGGGGAAAAATTTGTTAAATTTTCATCCAACACATGTTTTAACTTCCACCCCCCCCTCCGATAAAACCACGAAATACATCCAAATCAAATCTCCTTCCGGGCCCTTTTCCACCTGTCCACCCAGACTTTTCCAAACTCTCCACCACCGTCTTCAACAACCCACTGACACACTTTCATATCCCCCCTGTACAACTCCCCCCCAAACCCCCCCAGAAAAAGAAAAACCACACCCCAAAATTTTCCAAAGGCTCAGGCGAATCTGCAAAAGAGAGCAGGATTTTTGGAATGAGGTTTCCAGGGGATGCCCCTTCTTCATACCCGCCAGTACCCCCAGAGTTTTTTGGGTGCAGACAGAAACCTTGAGCGTGCATGCTCTACCCACCGCACAGAACCCCCTGAAAACCAAAAGCAAACGGGAAGGATGAGGATCGCGCTTTTGGTAGTCATCCCATCCCCACCCCTCCAACCCCCAAAGCCCTGCAAAATCCTACGTGAAAACTTTAGTCTCCCCCCAAACAAGACCCAAACCTCAAAAAAACCCTTTTCCAACCCCCCCTTTTTTGGGCTTTTCAGAGGGACAAAAAACCTGCGTAAACAAGCTTGTGAGGCCCCAACCCTTAGACCGAAAAGGGCCCACCCATCAACCTCACCAGGGTGCAGACCTTGTGGGGACAAAAAATGCAAGCCCGGCCCTTTAAATGCCCATTTCCCAAAAAATCACCCCCGTGGGACCCCGGGGGAAACTTTCACTGTAGGTCCGTTTAAACTCCCAGTCTAGGGACTTAGTGTACATCTTGACCTCACCCCTGCCCCCAACTGTATTTTGGGAAAACCCAAACCCCCCCTTTTGGCCGACCGTTTTTCAGAGCACCTGAGGTCATAAAGGGCGGGCTACAAAAAAACCCTTGGGCCAACATTTTTTTGGGTTTCCACACCCACACAACAGTATGCGAAGATAGAAAGCAGTGTGGCAGAACCCCAGAGCCGTGGTCCAAAAAAGCACATGGAAAACCCTTTGTCATCAGCCGCTTGGGCACCACACACCCGGGGAATGAACATAAATTTTTCACGACGTCTAGCTGAGCCGGGGCCCTTCTCCCCTTAATTTTCCCCCTGTCCTGCCCCCTTTTTACCCTCTTTTTTCTTTTTCTTTCAGAAAGGGCAAATAGTGAATTTTTTCCTTTTATTCCCCCCCTTTTTTGTGTGGGTTCCGGGGGGTGGGGTTTGTCTGTTTGTTTTGTCCTTTTTGGGGGGGTTGTAAAAAAGGGGGGGGGGGGGGGGGGGGAAGAAAAAAAAAAAAAAAAAAAAAGGGGGGGGGGGGGGGGGGGGCGTGTGTTTTGGGGTGCCCTTTGTGTAAACGCAGTGTGTCGGGTGGGGCTCAATAAACCTGAACAGGGGATCATGATTTTATTCGGGTTTCCAAAACTTAACCCATTAAATAAATTTTTCTCACCCAATTCTCACATAGGCTTTCCTTCTACACTTTTTCCTTCTTTTAAACTTTTGACAAGGGGCCTATGGTTTAAACTCAGTTTTCCCTCACTAAGGATTCAACTACCCCCAAAAAGGTTTTTATAAATTTTAAAATTTTTTTTTTCATATTGTGGGCGTTTGCTGAACCCCTTACGCCAATTTGTCAGACCCCCTCGAAAAGGGCAGGGGGTCTTTGGGCCAAAAAGCCACGGTGCCGTTTTCCCTTGTACTCAAGTTTTTAAAAAACTGAGAGTTCTTTTGTCCCCTTTTTTTCGTCCCCAAACCAGGGGGGGAGGGGTTTCCCAAACCTGTTTCCCAAAAGTTTTTCAGGAAACGAAGAGGGGTCCTTTTGGGGGGCGTCACAAAACTTTAAAAAGGGAACCAATTTTGTAGTCCCCGGAGAAAAGGCGTTTTTAAAACCCTGGTTGAACAGCTCTCCCCAACCCCCTCTCCCTTTAGGGGCATGAACAAGGGGTCAGTATTTCCCTTTCACGATTTTAAAATAGGGCGGGACGAACCTTTCGCCCAGCGAAATGAACCAACATCCTCGGTTTTGGGTACCGAAAGGGAAAAGGCCCATTTTGGGGGCCCGAAAGCCATCGAAATCTTAGCCTTAACCCAGTCTACTTCCATCAGGTCGTCCATCAGACAATCAATTCTTGAAAAGGGGGGTCGTTTTAACAGCTTGCTACCATCCTTCTTAAATAGGTGACATCCCTGAAAACATCTGTGTTCCCCCATTTTCGAAGGGGCCAACTACATCCCAGATTTGTACCCAAATTGGGCCCCACGTGATGCCCAGGGACCCCTTTTGATTCCTGGGGGTTTTTGTCTTTTTTCTAAGTTCAAACAAAGGGCTTTCCGTTTACTGGGTTACGCAAAATCCACTGTCTGGGGGGACAGTCGGGGGCCATGGGGAAAAGACATCCGTGGAAAATTTGGGAGGGGCCCTTCCTATGTTTTCCCGGGGCCCCTCTGCTACCCCCCGAACTGGAGCCCCCCCCAGTGCCTATTCCCCCTTTCTGTTGTTCCCTTTTGGCGGGTTTAAGACGTTTTTTTTGTGGAGACCCATTCCAAAACCCGCTCCCCGCCGTCTCCCCCGGTCGGGTTTCCGGTTTTTTTTTTCCGCTTGAAATTGCTTCCCCCTTTCGTTGGGCCCAGACAAGAGTCCGTGGGGATCGCATTAGAGCCCACGGATTCAAGGGGGTTGGCGTCGTAAACCTTCCAAAAAACTGGGGCTGACTTTTCCACCGGGGCCCGAGGGCATCCCCTTCTCGTGGTACGGTGAAAAAAAGATGGATGGCCCTCCCAAACCCTTTCCTTGCCCCCAGCAACTCCCTGGAAACTTTTGTTTTTGTCGTTGACCAAGGGAAACAACATCTGGGGGAAACCGTCCCTTTAAACCCGGTCCCAAACGCAGTCCCGGGATCCTGATGGAAAACCTTTTGCATGTCCAAAACCCAGGAAAAGGGTACTGACGTGTCCCGCTTTTCCAGGGGCCCCCAGGGAAAGGGAAGCGTCAAAGGGTTTTTGTACCCCACTAAGAAATCCCCCAAGCGGTCATCCATTTTCCCCTTTCCCAAACCCCGTTGGGAGAAAAAGTAGTCTTCCCGCGATAGAAACGTTTTCCCGGGGGCTGAAAACGCCTCTCGGGAGGAAGAACAAAGTCGTTTCCCGTTTGCCAGCTCATGATGTACTCGTATGGGAAGAAGCCCTGCTTTCCGAAAAACCCGAAAGCGGTCAATATTTAAATAGGGGAAACCGGAGCGATGTAACGGGCGATGTCCAAAGCATTTCAAATTCCCTTTTTCGGGAAACATTTGTAAATGGGTTGGGTTTTCTTTTACCCCAAAAAGTGAAGGGACCGACCCTTCTTCTTTTACTACGACCCATCCAGAAGAAAAAAAGGTTTTTTATGAGATTGAGGTCGAGTTCGAACTGTTTTAAGCCTACCAAAGGGCAAATCTCGAAGGTAAAGGGGTCCAACATTTTTTCCCCCCGTCGAGGCGACTCAGTTTTATCGTGAAAGGTTTTGGGGGAAAAAACTTCTTTTTTTTGTTGAGGGGGATCGAAAAGCCTTGGGCGGATACCTCCTCCAGCTTTCCCTTTTCTTTTTCTGCTCCTTCCCCCTCTTTCTCCTTCATTTCATTTTTTGGGCCCGTCTGTGTCTCTGCCTCTGTCTTCTTCTGGTTTATTGTTTTTTTCTGTCTCTTCTCGACACACGCCGAAACCAAACCCTTTAGACGGGGGGAGCACCCCCAACCGGTTTAATTGGGGAAGGGGTGCCCCCCCGTCCCGTGAAGGGAAAAAAGTTTGGGTCCCTTTTACATTTCTGGTGAAGAACAACAACCATACAAATGCTTTTAGCTGTGGGGAAGGAAATGGTGGGAGGGGCCCTCCATCATTTTTTTTACAAATTTCCACGAGAAGGGAAAGACTCGGTTTCCCCGTGAAAAAATCAGTCCCCGTGTTTGGAAGGCTACGACCCAACGCCTTGAATCCTGGGGTCTAATGCAGGGAGATGCCCACGGAACATCTTGTCCTCGACGCAAGGGAAGCAACTTTCAAGCCGGAAAAAAAGGGCGTCTAAAGGAGAGACGGCGGGGGCAAGGCTGGGAAAGGGCATCCCCCAAAGAAAACGGGCCCTTTAAACCCCCACAAGTAAAAACAGCAAGGAATAGCAAATGGGAGGACTCCAAACAGGGGAAAACAGGTGGGGGGCCCCAACATAAAAATGGCCCCCCAATTCCACGGATGTCCCTTTTCCCTGGGCACACTGCGCCAGACAAATGGAGTTTAAAGGGCAACCCAGTAACGGAAAAACCATAGATGGGAAAATTTAAAAAAAAGAAAAAAAACCCCCCATCATCAGAGAGTACCTCGGGATCACGCTGGCTCAATCTGGAAAAAATCTGGGGGAAAGTAGTTGGGACCTTTGGAAAAAAAGGGGGAAAACAGAATTTTTTCATTTGGGTGCACCAAAGTTTTAAAAAGGATGATGTATGCAAGCTGAACAACGATCCCCCTTTTTAAGAAATTGATTAGTCTGAAGACGGGCCTTATGGGAATAGAGCTGAGTAAGGGGTAAGATTCCCATGCATCTGGGCCCCAAACCAAAACGGGTTCTCCTATCAGTACGCCAAACCAGGATTGAGTTTTATTTCGCCTGGGGTCGACAGGTTCCCTCCCGCCCCTATTTTTTAAAATCCGTGAAATGGATACGACTCCATGTTTATGACCCTGAGTGGGGAAGGTTGGGGGAGAGCTGTTTCAACCGAGCTTAAAGCCTTTTCTACCGAGAATACAAAAAATGGGTTCCCCCTTCAAAACTTGTGACGCTCACCAAGACCTCTTTCGTTTTTCCCGCCCAAAAATAACTGGGCAGGGTTTTCCCCTCTTCCCCGCCCGCTTTGGGCGACAAAATTGGAAAAAAAGAACTCTCAGTCTTTTCAAACCCTTTAGTACAAGGGGGAAAGGCACCGTGGCTCTTTGCCAAAAAACACCCTGTCCTTTTCAAAAGGGGGGTTTTTGACAAATTTAGCGTAAGGGGTTCAGCAAACCCCCACAAAAGTTGGGTCAAGGATCCTGTTCCCGAGGGCAAATGAGGGAGGAGTCATCAAGAGTTTTTTTAAAAGGCAGGGGGACTAGTACCCAAAACCCAAAAACACCGGAACGCCCTCTCTTCTTCCCACATCAAAAGGGGGGTCCTATGGTGGAGGCAGCACCAAACCCCTTTTGATTTAGAATTTAAAAGCGAGAAAAACCCTTTTTCTCTTCTCATTTTGGGTTTGTAAATTTTTTCATCTGAACCTCCCCATTGTGGTCTGGCATGGATGGGCGGCCCGATCCAGGTCCCCCGATGTTGCAGAAATGATTCTTTTTAAAAACGAGGAAACCTCCCCCTCGTGTTTGGGGGGGTGTGCGTTTTTTTCTCCTTTTGAAAAAAGGGAAACCCGGGAAGACCGTCAACTGGAAAAAATTTCCCAAATTTACCCCAAACATGGGTTTTTGGGCTTTTCCCGATCGGTGAGCGTCGTGCCCAGAACTCCTCTTCTTTTTTCTTTGGCCCCGGTTTTTCATACCCTGTTTCAAAGAGAATTTGGGGAGGGGTTTGGAAAACTTTTTAAATGACGTTCCCCGATGCAAGGCCCCGGGGGCACCGAAAGAAAAAAAAACCCCAGGTTGTGGTGTACAGAAAAGAGTGGTTTTCGTCCTTTACGAGGGGTTTAATTTCCCTTGATGGTCGTGAGGGAAAAAAATGGAGGACGACGCCGCACCCCTGGGTTTGTTTCCCGGGGAGGGTTTTATACAGAAGCGGTTGAGGGATGGAATGGGCCATCTACTTTGATCGGGATGTTTTCTGGCTGGCGTGTTTCCCCCGCAACCTGGTCGTTAATTTCCCTTTCCCGGAACCTCTCGATATCTTTTCTGTTGTTGATCAACGAGGAGTGTCCTTGGGCCGGGCTTTTTTTCTGGTTTCCCTGAAAAAACGATAGTCATCGTTGTCTTTTGTGTGGGGTGAGGAATTTTTAAAACGGGTTTTTTTGCCTCTCAAAAATGGCGTTTAGACGGTCGTTCCCCGTCCGGTCTTCCCCCGATGCTCCAGCGGTGTTTTAAAAAAGCGTTTAAGGGTTGCCCTCAAAAAAATAGACAATGGTGCTCCCGCTTTCGGGGTAAATCGCCGGTTTTTGGGGGCAATTCTCTTGAATTTAAAAACCCCCACTACCCCCCAGACCTATTCGTCGTCTTTTGTTTTGCCCCAAAACTGAGATAAAGTGTTCTTTTTTCTTTTTGCTTTATTTTTTCTCTCCGTTTTCTTCTTTTTAAAAATTTTTTTTATGTTTTTTTTTTTCCCCAAACTTGCAGCCGTTTGGTTGGCGTGAGATTTTAAATGTAAAACGAAATTTTTTTTTTTCTTCGAAAATTTGGCAAGGCAAACGTTTTCAAAATAGAGATGTGTCTAAAATTTTGTACAATTGCACATGTTTTTGCGGTTATATTTTTCTGGGAAAAACCCTGACAGACCTCCCCAGACGTGGGGTTTTTTGTCTCCATAATCTGTTTCCCCCTAAAAAAAGGAAAAAAAAAAATCATACACAAACAAAAATTTATCTAAGGTTTTACCCCCACGGGGAAGGACATCACCATCATGGAGCATCAACCTATTCCCTTTTTGTTTTTACCTCCCCGGGTAAAGACATACCATCAAAAAACCCCGACCACTCATATCAAAAGGGTTTAAACCCCCCTTTTCTTCTGCGATAGCGTGTATATACTCCCTTATGAAAAGGGCACAGCGCCTAATAATAAAAAAACAAAGACTGACTCCCCAAAAAAATTTTCCCCCAAATAAAATTTACGACAATCCGTTTCTCCCCTGCGGGGGTTTAAAAAGGGCCCAACAAGTGACACACATCTTTCAAAAGCTCACAGTTGTGACATTTAAAAATGTGTCAACTATACTTCCTTGTCCCGAAATAGTTTTTTCCCAAATTTATTCGGAAATTTCCCCCCTTTTATCAAAAGGGTCGCCCTTTTTTGAGTGGTACCGTTTTTCCCAAAACCCCGTATCTCCCAAAAAAAAAACCCTTTTGTTGCCCTGTGGTTTTTTTCCCTTTAAAAAGACGTAAAAAATGTTTTTAGATTTATTTAAAAATCCCAAAAAACTGTTCGGGGAAAAAGACTCATTTTGTGATGGAAAAGGGCACATTTAAAAAGGCCCTATTTTCCCCCCCCCCCCGGGGGGGGGGGGGGGGGGAAACCCCCCCCCCCCGGGAAAAGGGGCCCAAACGTTCATAAAAACCATTTTTAATTTTAAACCTGAAAAAGGGTAAAAATTTTGATTTTTTTAACCTTGGGGCATTTTTTTTTTTTTAAAAAATTCAGGGAAAAACCCATTGTTTAAAAGGACTTTTCCAAAAATTTGTTTAAAATTTTGGAATTTAATTTGGGAAAAAATTTTTTTGGTTTTTTAAATAAAACAACCCAAAACACAATTTGGAAAAAGGGGCAAAAAAAACTCAAAAACCGTGAAATTTTGGGAATTTTAAAGTTGGGGGAAAAATTTTTTTTTCCGGGCCAAAATTAAAAAAAAACCTTTCCCGGGCCCAAAAGGGGTTTTTATTCCCCCCTTTTAATTTTGTTAGTCTCTTTTTTGGATTTCGTCGTTTCTTTAAAACGTATTTTTTTGTTCCTTTTTCTCTTTCCCTTTTTATTTTTAAGGGCCCGTCCTCTTGGCCTGAATCTGGTTTAAATTTTTTTTGTCCCCTTTTTGGGGGGTTCTTTTTGGGGTGAAAACTTGAAGTTTATGGGCCCAATTGGCGTTAAGAATGAAATGGGGAAAAAAAAAAATGTTGGCATTGTTTTTTGTCAGGCCCCAAGCAAACCCAGGGAGAATGGGGGAAAAAAACCCGTGTTTTCGTTTAGGGGGCGGGATTAAACGTCAGGGGCTAAACCCCCCGTAGCCCCCCCTTTTTTAGTGTTATTGACGGTCCCCCAATAATGACGGGAAAATGTGTCAACGTAGGGAAGGGGTTTTTTAACCACTCTCGAAAAGGGGAAATTTAAAAATCAAAACGGTTGGGTTCCCCCTTTGTCCCCCCCCGGAAATGACCTTGCAAAGGGTTTAAGCACCCAACCAACACGGGATACTTCAAGGCGATTGCTCCCCCTTTACACAGCCCCAAAACCCCCCCATATATTGAAAGTATGAGTCAACGTTACTGCTAACTCATACACCTCAATGACCTTCCCGAATTTGATACAATCATGTACAAAACATTACCAAGTGGGTCTTGGGAAAATGGTCTTGTTGTACCAAAAAACACATTAGTCATTGAGTACACACCCAACCCCCTGTTTCCCAAGGGAAATTGGGGAACGGGGGCTGAAAGCACGCAGACAGGGTGATAGGGATTCATCGCAGACTTTTTTGGCTTTAAACCTTCAAATTGTTAGGCCCAAATGCCTTGGGAAAACGCTGACTAACAAGGGCCCAAAAAACGAGACATTCATTAAATTTACCGTGGGTCAAGCCCCAAAACACTTCAATGAAAATTTGTTTAAAAAAAAAGCCCCAGCAAATTTGGGGGGGTTTTTAAAGTGGGAAAAAGATAAAAAAAAAAAAGATCAACCGGGGACTCCCGAAACCCGACTGGTTTATTTCGTCTACCAAAATGCCCAAATTGCGAAGGTTTTCGTTTTATTATGATTTTTGGACAAAAAGGGGCCCCCAGATCAGATTTTTTAACTTTTGGAGGTGGGGGGGGGGGGGGGGGGGGGGGGGGGGGGGGTTTCGGATTTGCGGGAATGGCACTAGTTTTTCGCAGGGGTTGGGGCCCAAGTCAAAGACCCTCCATTCGCAGCCGTTTTTCGTGGAGTACAATCGGTGGTTTCCCGGTCAAGCTTTTCAACGACACGCTTCACCTTTCAACTGGTTACACCTCGAGCCCCGCATGGGGTAACAAACAGTGTGGCCCCATTGGGCCCGGCCCCCTGCCAAAAATGACAAAATGACACCCGGCTTGTTCAAAGTCAAAAACACGGGAGATTTCTTTTTGGGGTCTGTTCCCGGGAAAACCATTTCCCGTTCTGGGACGGAACAAACCAAAGTCCCGCTGTAAAGGGTTTAGTAAAAACCCAACGCCTTCAAACCAAAGAAACCTACCAAAAGGGTTTTTCAAACGCAGAGGGGTTTGGGGGTGGGCAAAACAAAAGGGTTTTTAGAACGGACGGGAAAAACTATATTTACTACCTCAAACCCGCAATTTTCTTTCCCCTTTTTTTAAAATTTAAAAGAGTTTTTCGGGTTCTGACGGGGTCACAAATTTTCCCACGCCTTTATAGACTTTTTTTTCGTTGACCTCTCCTGAAAGCTTCTTTTTTTGCAAAGATAGCGTTTCCCAAAGTGATTGTGGTCTTGATGAGTGGTTTTAATAGTCGTTTTCTTTTTTTTTTTGTATCGAGTGTGCTGTTTAATTTCCCTTATTTTTTTTGGGGAAAAAGTCCCCCACCTCCTCGTGGGTTTCCTTTGGGGGGGGCCCCGTTTTGAAGCGAAATAAAATTAACATTACTTTTTTTTTAACTTTTTGTTCGTTTTTTAGCTCGAACGATCAGCGGACGGGGAAAAAAATGTCATTTCCACTAATATCATTAGGGCCCGATGCAACATATTTTTTTTTGTTTTTTGACACGTAAATACGTTTATAAAAGCCCCTTTCCCGGTTTAAAATTTTAAAAATTTTGATGGTTTAAAAAAAAAAGATTCAGATTTTTTTTTAAGTTTACAAGCAGACGTATAAAATTTCCGTCATGCGTTTTTTTTCGCCCTTAATTCTTTAATTGCGAGCACATATCATCTCACGATGCTTTTACAAACAACTTTTTTCATATCCCTTTGCCCCAAAAGGCCCTTTTAATACAAAGTGGGAAACAGTGATGAACAGCAAGGGTTTTTGCCAGTACAGTTCCAAATCTTTTAAGTAGCCTGCTGTTTTTTTTATTTTTTTTTTTTCAGCAGCTTTTAGGGGATCGCCCGTAGGGTCTATTATTAAGGAAGGCACTGGATCTCGATTTTCCCCCACCGACAAAACCTCGTCATGTGTTCGTCCCCAAGGGATTTTCGGATCTCCATCTGCTGCTCCGCTTGATTTCTCCGCATGTGGGGGGGGAGAACCCCAAACCCTTTCTACTCTTGTTTGTGGGTTTACAATCTGACCTGGGAAACCATATGGGGTTTGTCTACTTTCAAAGGTTAGTAAACTAAAGTTCAAAAAATTTGGGGTTAAAAAACCTCCCCACATTTTAAAAATAGCAATTTTGTTTTTAAATTTAAAAAGGTTTCCCTTTTTTTAAAATTTGTTTTTTTAAAAAAGTTTTTAAAAAAAATGTACATCTATATAACCCCAAACAAAACGAGCGTGTGTTTTTTAACGCAAGAAATTGGGCAAAAGGCGCGGGGTTTTAGGTTTCCCTTAAGGGGAAATTGGGGGTTTTAAAATAAAAAAGGATTAACAATCCCCGAAAAAAATAAAATAACTGGGGGATGTTTAAAGGGTTGGGGAGGGCAAACTTTAAAAAATTTAAAAAAAACCTGATGGTTTTTTACAACTTTTGCTCTTAAAAAGGGAAATATTTTTGCGGATTTGGCGAATTGAGCACAAGGGTTTAAAAAACCCTGAAGGGAAATCTTAATAATTCTCTAAATTTTTTCCCGAACGAAAGAAAAAAGGGAGTTTTTTTCCTAAAAAAAGCCCTTTTCTCGAATTTTTTTCGGGCCTTTTTTTATAAAGGGTGAAACATATACTTCGCCCACACAAAGGCCCTTTTAAACTGGGGCCTTTATGAGTATTTAGGGAATAGACCAGCCGATTTTCTCGTGCACCCGATGTTGTATGTTTATTTACAACAGTTAAAAACAGCTACTAATTTGTTTAATGGCTATCCCTCTACAGTTATGCGAGCACTGCCGTCAATTAGGGCGGGATTTTGTGATTATCAGTTATACAGGTTTGATGGAAATAGTCAATTTAAAGAATTAGTTGAGGGGTCTATAAATTCATTAGATGTAAAAATAACTAACCAAAATGGAGAGCCAGTTGTTTGTTCTGATTTATTAATAGTGTTAGAAGTAGAAGATAATTTTAGAAAAGTAGGGAGGACTCAGTCCCGCGGGCGTTAATAGCATTGGAAGTAGAGGGGCGCACTGTAAACCCTTAGATTTTATGTGCCTGGAGAGAATGTAAATATGTATGTTCACGATCACCCGTGTTATTCTACACGGAAACCCCCGTTTTAATGTGCTAATAACGTCAATTTTAGAGGTTTTTGGTATGTTAATTTTTTGTGAAAACAGGTGTTAAATTTGGTCAAAATTAATATGTGATGGACGTGATTTGTATGTGAAAAGGGGGTTTTCGTGCAAAATAAGATGGGTGGCCTTGAACCCGCATATTTACATTCTCTGACTGTCTCTCTCTCTCTCTCTCTCTCTCTCTCTCTCTCTCTATCTATCTCTCTCTCTCTCTCTCTCCTCTCTCTCTCTCTCTCTCTCTCTCTCGCTCTCGGAATGGCAAGAGAAAGGTGAGACAGAGAGTGCTCAAGCCAATACAACACGTAACTAATCAATCAGTCTTAGCCTTCCCCCACAAGCCCCCCATTCTGACCTCTCTTACATCACACGTGTTTGTACCGTCCTCTATGGCAAACCAGCACCTCTACCTCATCTTTCTGCTTTTTCAGTAAACAGTTTGCCCACTAGATTCATATATAGCACTGCTGGTCTAGTGGTAGAATACTCCCTCGCCAAGCGGGTGTCCAGGGTTCGATTCCCCGTCGTTGCAAGTGGACTTTTTTTTTCGACCAGTGTTATGTAGAGACACAAGGTCTGACCAGCGCGTTGGGTTAATGCGTTGGTCAGACATCTGCTAAGTCGTAACCACGAGACCCTCTTCGTAAAATTCTCCCATCTTGGTCATTAATCCATCAACTTTTAAATCATGTGAAGCGTGGTTTCAAGATCAAGCGGATGTAGCGTAGCGTATATGGACTAGTCCGCATGCAGGGGACGCCTCCTTGATGAAACTGAAACTGAACTTTCACACCCCCGTCCCCAGCTGCCCTTACCCTTACCTCCCCACCTTCCCTTTCCTCCCTCTACCTCCTCTCCCCCCCCCCCCCCCCCCCTCCCCATCAAATCTCTTCTTTCGAATATTCATATAATCTCCCACCCGCTCCCTCCTCTCTCAAATATCTCCTTCCAATAATGTTTTTTTTGTGTGTTTTTTTGGTTTTGTTTTTCAAGCTCCGCCTCCTCGTTTCTGGAATTCCTTGCAATCTCTACCCCCACCTCCCTCCACCCCTCCCACCCACCTCCTCGTCCACCTTCCTCCTGAGATGAAAAATAATCAGAATGCAGTCTGAGCCACTTCCCCTCACCCCTCACCCCCTCCTCTCCCTCTCTCTCTCTCTCTCTCTCTCTCTCTCTCTCCTCTCTCTCTCTCTCTCTCTCTCTCTCTCTCGCTCTCGCTCTCGCTCTCTCTCTCTCTCTCTGACAGCAACTGACCTGATTCCAGTAGTTCGGATTTCAGGTGACATTTTGCAAGTTCAAAGGGGGGATTTCAGGTGACATTTTGCAAGTTCAAAGGGACACTGTTCCAACAAAATAATCCGAGTCCGTCATATCTTGTGTGTGTGTGTGTGTGCGTGCGTGCGTGCGTGCGTGCGTGCGTGCGTGCGTGCGTGCGTGCGTGCGTGCGTGCGTGCGTGCGTGCGTGTGTGCGTGTGTGTGTGTGTGTGTGTGTGTTGTGTGTGTGTGTGTGTGTGTGTGTGTGTGTGTGTGTGTGTGTGTGTGTGCGCGCGCGCGCGCTCGCGCGCGCGCTCGCGCGATGAGTGAAGCGAAGGAGGAGACGATGAGGAGGGGGGGACCAGGAGGTAAGTTTTGGGGAGAAAAAAAAAGAATGTAGTGATGGCCTTCGGACTGCTGATAATGAAAGTAACAAAAATGATGATTACAGGGACAAGGACGAGGAGAAAAGATGTTGATGATGGTGATATTGATGGCAATGATAATGACGATGGTGGCGACGACAACGACGACGACGGAATACGATTACGATGATGACGATAATGACGATAATGACGATGATGATGATGATGATGATGATGATGATGATGATGATGATGATGATGATGATGATGATGATGATGATCCATAGAAAGGGGTGACGCCATCAGTAAACTTGTCACTGGGAAGGTAACAGATCTTCTGTCAGTGCGTAGTTCTCTGATCCTTGGGAAAGAGTGAATGTGTGCCATCAGTGACTTGTACATCACCTTCACTGGGAAGCAGGAAGACATTTTACCTCTGAAAAAAAAAACGTAGCAGGTTGCACACCAAAGATTAATGCGCCAAGGTCTTGCTTAAGGATTCGAGTATTTATAGACTGGCGCGATTAGATTGTTTGGCGAATGTTTATTGTGTCTGAAAATTGGTTCTCCTCGTTTTCTTTCCTATGGCCATCAAGGTACAAGCCAGGTGGTTCCAAGCAGACAGATTCAAATCAAGGGAACGGGACTATTTGGGTGCTACCACCTGGCGCAAACACAGGGTCACAGGTGAGTGCAGTGGCCTGAAATGTTATATCAAGTAAGGGGAAGGTTATGTATTTGAAGATTGTACGTGATGTCATCGGTGGACCCCCCCCCCCCCCCCAAACAAGAAAAAAAAAGGGGGGGGGGAGTAAT
>CM031597.1:143084473-143089473 GCA_018398815.1 Conus ventricosus
TTCCACCCATTTCAGTCGGGCTTTCGTCGAAATCACTCATGCCACACGGCCTTAACACGCCTCTGTGATACATGGCTATCAGCCATCAACGAAAGAAAACTCACTGGAACTGTTTTCCTCGATTTTAAGAAAGCCTTTGATCTTGTAGACCACAACATCTTATTAAACAAAATGACTGCATAAGTTCAAAATCCGGCAGTAGTCACCTTCTTTCAGTCATATCTTGAAAACAGGACCCAGCGTGTTTACTTAAACGGTACTTTTTCCTCTGAAGGAATAGTGAGCTGTGGCGTTCCACAAGGCTCTGTCCTTGGACCTCTTCTCCTCTGTATTTTTATAAATGACCTACCGATGCACATATCTCACAATGATGTCATCTGTGATCTGTTCGCTGACGATAGTTCTCTTCATTGTAGTGATACAAACATCATGTCTGTACAAATATCGTTACAACAAAGTATCACTGATGTCTTAGAATGGTGCAACCAAACCCGAATGGTCGTTAATCCGCACAAAACAAAATGTATGGTCCTAGCATCGAGACAGAAACATCAACGACAGCATCTTATGCTGAGCCTAACAATGAGTGAAATCTTGATCGAGCAGGTTACCGAACACCGTGTCTTAGGCGTGATTATTGATGATAATTTTAAATGGCAATCACATATAAATCATGTTTGCAAACAGTTGGCTCGCAATTTGTTTTTACTCAATAAACTCAGTTATTATGTTGAACCACACATCCGGAAATTATTTTTGAAGCCCATTGCCTTTCTCACATCAACTATGCGTCCACTGTCTGGAGTGGTGCCGGTGAAAATCACATAAAAAAGATCAACTATATGCATAGACGGGGAATTAAGCTGACTCTTCCCGACAAGTTTCTATCAACCACGGGCAAATTCGCAAAACTAATGATGTTACCACTGCAGAGCCAGCTGACCTATAATAAGGCAGTACTAATGTTTAAAGTCCAGGCAAACATGGCGCCAACATATCTTGCTGAGTTTATCCAAATGGCAACAACGCGATATGATTCAAATAATTACATTTTACCACGTGTCCGCATTGATTTGTTCAAATCTAGTTTTGCATTTTTGGTCCATCTGTGTGGAACTCTCTCCCTCCGTCTGCCAAAACATGTCAATCACTGCCGTCCTTCAATCAGCAATACTTAAACATTTACTTGAACAATAAATCTAACCTTTTGATCATAGTCTCAACGCCCTACTTTTTATGCTTGCCTCTATATTAGCTGATGAAAATGTGTATGTATGTGTGTGTGTGTGGGTGGGTGGGTGGTGTGTGGGTGTGGGTGTACGCGTGCGTGCGTGTATGTGTGGGCGTGTGCGTGCATGTGAGCGCGCGCGTACGTCTCTGATTATGTTTGTGTAATTTTGTAATGGAATTTTTTTTTATCATTATTATTCATATTACTATTGTTATTGTTATTATTATAATGTTGCTATATTCTTCATTGTTTCTGCCATTATTAATATGTGCAGTGTGTTTAGTTGAATGTTGTAGAATAGCAAGGACAGATTGGAAGAATAGGCACTGCCTAAAATCTCTATCCTTGAGTAATAAAGTTTTTGAGTCTTGAGTCTCTCTCTCTCTCTCTCTCTCTCTCTCTCTCTCTCTCTCTCTCTCTCTCACTCTCTCTCTCTCTCTCGTGCGTGTACGTAACAGTGTAATCAAATCAGCGAACCCACCCAATGTTGATGAAAGAAAACATCTTCAGAAACTGGACTGAACAACCTGAAATCATTGGTAGAGAATCCATGGCATCCCTTACAATTCTAATATGTCCCTGTTGTGTTTCATCGACATAGAAGAAGTGTCAGAGGTAGCAGCAGCAGCAGCAGCAGCAGTAGTAGTAGTAGTAGTAATAGTAGTAGTAGGTTGTCTAAAAAGCAAGGAGTGTAAGACACACCAGTCCAATATATGCTGAGGTCTGTAAATGTTATCCATTCACACTTTCCAACTCAACTAAATTACGGTTAAAGTTTTGTGTGCGTTTAATAAGCAATCCTCGAATGACATCTCAAAATGTACGGCAATCTTTGAGCTGGACAAATAAAAATTAACCAATACAGAATGAAAAAAATAATAGATTTTATGAATTTAACAATCGGCAAAATCTGTAGCAAATAGCAGCAACAAACAATACGTTAAAATGTCAAATCTATAGCAAATAGCAGCAAACAAACAATACGTTTAAAATGTCAAATCTATAGCAATTAGCAACAACAAACAATACGTTAAAATGTCAAATCTATAGCAAATAGCAACAACAAACAATACGTTTTAAAATGTAAAATTATAGGAAATAGCAGCAACAAACAATACGTTAAAATGTCAAATTCATAGCAAATAGCAACAACAAACAATACGTTAAAATGTCAAATCTATAGCAAATCAGCAACAAACAATAGTTAAAATGTCAAATCTATAGCAAATACAGAACAAACAATACGTTAAAATGTCAAATCTATAGCAAATAGCAGCAACAAACAATACGTTAAAATGTCAAATCTTAGCAAATAGCAGCTACAAACAATACGTTAAAATGTCAAATCTATAGCAAATAGCAGCAACAAACAATACGTTAAAATGTCAAATCTATAGCAAATAGCAGCTACAAACAATACGTTAAAATGTCAAATCTATAGCAAATAGCAGCAACAAACAAATACGTTAAAATGTCAAATCTATAGCAATAGCAGCAACAAACAATACGTTAAAATGTCAAATCTATAGCAAATAGCAGCAACAAACAATACGTTAAAATGTCAAATCTATAGCAAATAGCAGCAACAAACAATACGTTAAAATGTCAAATCTATAGCAAATAGCAGCAACAAACAATACGTTAAATGTAAAAGAAAGAAAGAAGGAATGATACGAAGGAAGGAGAGAAGAAAGAAAGAAAGGGAGCTAGAAAGAAAGAAACAAAAGAGAAAGAAAGAAACAAAAGAGAAAGAAAGAAACAAAAGAGAAAGAAAGAAGGAAAGAAAGTAGGAAGGATCGAAAGAAAGAAACAAAAGAGAAAGAAAGAAGGAAAGAAAGTAGGAAGGATCGAAAGAAAGAAACAACAAGAAAGAACGAAGAGAAAGAAATGGGGAAAGAAAAAAAAGAAAGAACGAACAAACGAAAGAAAGAAGAAAAAGAGAAGAAGAAAAAAAGAGAAGAAGAAAAAAGAGAAGAAGAAAAAAGAGAAGAAGAAAAAAGAACGGACGAACGAACGATGGAAAAAAAAAGAAAAGACAGAAAATGGAAAGGAAATAAAGTGACAAAAGAAGGAAAGAAGCAAAGCACACCAAAAAAAACACACAAAAAAAAAACAGATGAAGAAGGACAGAAAGAAAGAAAGGAGGAACACACTGACAAGACATCCTAAAACACCTCCGTGCACGAAGCATCACAAACAACCTGTTGACGAGAACAGAACCAAGATCGTTTTGAGAAATGGAAAAAGACAGAGGAAAGACAGAGAGGAAAGACAGAGAGGAACAAGAACAGACGGAGAAGAGGGGGGGGGGAGGGCTCAGTTGCTTTTCCTCCTGGAAATTGAAAGCGTCAGGCAAAAGGACCAATAGGTATACACGCCACTGTACGCGTCGACCAATCGCTAGACCTTTTACAGTTATATGAGAGAGAGAGAGAGAGAGAGAGAGAGAGAGAGAGAAAGTGGGGGAAGAAATATAGAGAAAGAGGTGGGGGAAGACACACAGAGAGAGAGAGAGAGAGAGAGAGAGATGGGGAGAGAAAAAGAGAGAGAGAGTGAGTTCACTGTTCAATGAGAGAGAGAGAGTTTACCGTTAATAGTGTGTGTGTGGGGTGTGTGTGTGGTGTGTGTGTGTGTGTGTGTGTGTGTGTGTGTGTGTGTGTGTGCGCGCGCGCGCGTGAGAAAAAGAGCAAGGAGAGAGAGAGAGGGGAATTTACAGTTAAATGAGAGAGAGAGAGAAAAGAGAGAGGGGGTTGAGGGAGAGACTTTTTCCCGGGTTTTAAATGAGAGGAGAGAGAGAGAAGAGAGAAGGAGAGAGAGAGGAGAGAGAGGATGTATGTTAATTTCAATATTCGATGGAAACCAAGAGAACTGGAGATTAGAAATTGCATATGTATGTATGTATGTCTATACACATTGTACACCCTGAGGAGAGCATTCAGCTCGAAACAATTTTGTTGGTTTTATCTTTTCCATTTTAAAATCTTATTTTAAACTGGTATATATATATATATATATATATATATATATTATATATATATTTATATACAACAAACTATTAAATTCCAAGGATAAGTACCGAGCACCGTTCCAGCAACTTGGTGTTCAATGACTGCAAGAAATATTGAATTATATAAACAAAGCTTGCTCTTATGTCTTTTGATTGAAGAAACAGGGGGAGATATGCATTCATACCTGCAGTGGCAGATGATTCTGCCCAACTAACAGTATGTGCTTGAGTAGGTGGATAGGGAAAAAATAATAAAATAAATGCTTTTCAAAATGAGCCTTCAGCAAGCTTATATTCTCCACCAGGGGGAGAGACATCCTCCAATAGGGAGGGAAACTCACTAACATATAAACTCCTGGTCATATACCGATATTTCGAAACTTGGTGGTTTCTCCTCAGTGACCGCGGAAAGTGGTAATTTGACTCCTCTGCCTTTTCAGTTTTAAGAAGAATGCAATCCCCGAAAGGCTGGTGTGCAATACCGTAGTATGTTTGTTGAGTTTTCAAAAAAAAAAAAAAAAAAAAAAGCAAAGGTGCCATCTAAGAAGCAAAGAAAATCATGAAGAGCAAAACAAGCTACTTTTTCTTGTGGAAAAGTAGAAAATATAAAAAGATATCCTCTAAGACACAAGTGCTGAGGGCCAGTTCTTGGAATGAATCCGCAAGGGACTAAAATACAACAACTATTAAATTCCAAGGATAAGTACCGAGCACCATTCCAGCAACTTACAGAGCAGCTTGGTGTTGCCCAATGACTGCAAG
>CM031597.1:143090762-143110762 GCA_018398815.1 Conus ventricosus
CGGAAAAGTGTCCGGGATATGGACGACATCTGTGAGGCCGTTCAGAGCATATCGGAATGTGCCAAGGATTTGGACGTACATACTGTGAGCGTTGTCACGACCGACCCCCTGGAAGGTCTGCTGCCCTGACAGGATCGGTTCAAGGAGGAGTGAATGGGAATACTGACCTCACAAACGTCTCCGCAAGAGACGCACCACAAAAAGATTACGAACCACACCACCATTATTCACACCAGCAAAATAAACATACCAACACAACGCACCATGCACGATCACAATCAAGCACTCCAACGCACACACATGCACAATCAACAATCAAGCACTCTCAACGCACACAACCTGCACAACACAAACAAGCACACCCACACCCACACATGCATCGATAATAAAGAAATGATATTTCTCCAACGACGTACCCAATCACAATTACAGCAATCCATCACATATACTTATACACAATTAATAAAGTAATATTATCCCAGCATCGACCTTCCAACACCATGAGTGCGTGCAACACCCCTGCCCCTGTCGAGTCTGCTGGGAGCACCCTGTCTCACTATTGCTCCGAGCTCGGTGGTTCTCGCAGGGAGTCGCTCAAGCCGACACCCTCGACTCCGACTTACCCAATGGGCAGAGAAGCGCGTGTGTCCCTGGGGGAGTTGGGGGTGGACGGTAAGCTGTTACAGGAGGTCCTGGACGGGGGTCCAGGCCGGCCAGTCAAGACGTGCGGCATCCTCACTACCAGTCCCACGGTCCCGACCAATGCCGTGGCCGCCACGACACGCGTAGCACCATCCCGTCCGTTGTCTCGGCCAGAACGTTGCCACGACCAGCAAGGGCACCATCCAGTTCGTGCTTCCAGGTTGAAGCCCCCCCGGTAGGTGGAGGACTAGCTGGGAGGAGAGTCGAGAGAAGGAGGGATAAGAAGAAGAAGGGAGGAAGGAAGAATGGTACTGAAACCCCGCCGTCAGTACCGTCTGACCAAGCAGTCAAATCTACACAGCCACTCGCAAGATGGGCGAGGGGAATTAATTGAAACGCAACACAGAAAACCCCATTGAATCAAGTCTTTCTCACACTATGCAGGTAAAAGACTGTGCATTAAAATCACAAGGTTATAAACAAATATGTAATTATCTTCACCCTTCCCTCTCACTCACGCTTAACATTTTCCTTCCTTTAGGAAATAAATCAACACTAGCGACCATCGCTTAATAACTGCCACCACACTATAAGAGTTGCAAATAATAATTCATTGCAAACTGGTCCAACATTTATAAACACATTTCAAAAACATAAATAATCCAACACGCATTCGAACTACAAATCATGCGACGCATCCTGCGCTCGCGAACCTAAAACTCGTTTCTACCATGCGACACACAAACAGACGGCGGCCGAAGGATAAAGACGGCGAATGTGACAGGGGCGGACTAGCGAACCAAGCAAGTACCAACCCGAAACACCAGGTATCTCTCCTTCCCCACCGTACTACCGCATCACCAGATACATAAACAGGAGAAAGAATTTGGAAAATAATTTAGAATGCCAGGTTAAAGAATGAATAACCAGAGAAAAGGTTCTCATCACATCAAACAATATCTCTCTACAATTTTCGAAAACAAAAGAAAATTGCGCAAAATGAGAAGAATAAGCGCGCAAACAACAACAATCAAAACAAACTACCCACGAAACTGATGCATATACCATCTACCCGTGGTGACCCCGAAGAGGCGGGTCAAAGGGACTCTCTCTACCCTCTGATCCATTCGAGATGACAGAGGCGAAGATGCGGAAACAGAAGAAAAATGATGTCCCCTCACCTACAGGCCGACAGGCAGAAATGAAAGTACAGACTGTACTCTCGATGATACGGTAAAGAACCGTGACTGGAAGCAGTCCGCCCCCAGAAGACATCCATCCGCTCGAGTGAAGAGCTAACCACCCATCAGCAATGCGTGCTAACGTGCTCCACCCTAACGTCACAGAGTGAGGCAAACTACATCAAACAAAGAAACGAAGCACGTGCGACAGGTAATAAAACAGCGAGAGGCTGATAGACAAGAAATGTGTCGAGAGAAAGTTACCGGCCCACCGCTTGAACTTGCAGAATGAATAACTGGGCGGTGGAATTATAAGAGAGTAGAGAGATGAAAAGCACACCGAAGTTGAGCTGAACTATACCAAGGAGCAACCGCACCGACAAGCCACACTAATGGACGGTCACGACAACAGCAACGACAATAACAAATAAGTACTCCGCCACCCTATTTGGTCGAACGTCGTAGTGCCTCGTGACAGATCTCGTGACAAAACCCCCCTTTCTAAAAGCTCCTGTTTCTCTGAGAATTACAGTGCACCTTTGAACCTGTCGCATTGCACCTCACAACAATAGGACCGACCCCCACACTCTGTGATCGACAGAGTTTGACGATTTAATCCATACAACCCTTCCACGATATGAATCACACGGGACATACATAAACTACATTTATCAAACAACTAAGCAAACCTTCCAACCAAGAATGTACAATCCGAACCATTGGTGATTCACGAAATCGTTAACATCACTGAAGTGAAAACGGTCACTGCACCTGATACAGAAACCAAAAGCATATAACCCAGGGTTGATGGAATTTGCCCCGTCTGACAGATTTCCCAAAGTTGGCTAACTACGTATCTCGGCTAAGAATAGTCGGCATCGTAATTACAGGAACCCTTGATATGACGGAAAGAGAACGCATTGACTCTGCAGCTCCACAGCCACAACCCATGATGGAATCGACGACTGACTGGCCGTAATCCGGTCAGTACTGGATAGGAATGGTGAATCGCTCTCCCTCACAAAACACGACGGTCCGTCACAAGTAGTGTAAAACTTCCTGCAATGCCCACACGACTGCTAAAACACATCTCTAGTTCAATCGTGTGGTACCTAGTCTCGTGCGTCTAGATTTTTTTTGGCTCCGCCATAAAAAAGCAATCAAGCGGTTGTGTAGTCCTTCCCCAGATCTATGAATCTAACACAGCCCCAATCCCCCGACCGCAGAAGCAACAGACCGCAGACAAAATGGAGACTATGAAACTGTATAGCCAGACGGTCGAGTAGTGAGGGCCCGTTTTTTCAATGCGTAAAAGCCAGTTTGGCAACTCTCATCCCAAACAGACGTCTGGCTTCTTCTCCTTCCCCTTCGTCAGGTCAGTGAGGGGCAAGGCAACCCTTGCGTAAGTCATGTAGAACTTGCGTAGTATCCCTCAAGACAAGGTAATGACCCTCAATTCTCCCTTTTGGTACCAGTAGGTTGGCACCTGCAACTTTGTGGTCACCATGTCCTCCTCATGATCAATCAAAACCCCGCCGCAAATGAATGCCCCATAAAGGAAATCTCGTCCCTGACCAAGCTGACAATTGGAAGGACGAGCCGACATCTTAACTCTGGCGCAGACAAGGAACAGACGACGGCGAGCGAAACGTGCTAAGCTTCCAATCTACTGAGCTGAAGTATCAGGTCCGTCCATGGAAATAGATTTCATGTATCTTGCTTAAACTAGCGGTTAAAGCACTGTCGCATGACGCGACTCCTTGAAAATAGCTCCAGCAGTTTTGAGGCCAAAAGTCATCCACGTTTTCCACTGGAACGTCCTTCAGTGCGTCGTAGAATGCCGTATTGGGTTTGTCCTCTCTGCGCATGGTAAATCTGCCAGTATCTCCTTCGCGATAAATCGAAAACTTGGAGAAAAAAGATGGCCCGACTCAGCTGAGCGAAGATTGGTCGACAACCGGCATAGGTTCAGCCTCGTACCGTAGAACCTTATTCAGTTCCGAACGAAAATCGACGCAGATCCCTCATTTTGCCATCCGATCCCATCTTCTTCACCAGAAGGATGGGGGATGATACCCGGAGGAAAACTCGCGACTTTCGACTGACCCCCAACCTTCAATAAACATGGCCAGCAACCTCCTGCAGGATGACAGACGCCTGAGAGTGCTGCAGAAAGTGGTACTGTTTTGACCCTAATTGGGGGTCTCGTGTGGACAATGCCAGTGTACAATCGCCCAGGGTACTGTGCAGATGGGCAGAGTCGTAAGCACGTCCTGGAACTCCTTGCACAAGCCGTGCAGTTGTCAGTCTGTGCTGAGGAGAGTTAGCCAAACCCCGAAGCAAACTATCCTGCCACGACTCTTTCCTCGACGAGAGAACGGTGTGGATGCCCTGATCCACCCGACACGGCGTTCTAATCGCCCACTCTCCACAACGACGGGGTGAAGCCTGCCTGGCACTTGAGTTCGTCGTAACGTAATGTGCCTCAAGAGTTGGCAAGATACAGGCGTTCTTGCCCGCACGGCGAATCCTATATTCCCAGTCCCCCACCCGACTGCAGACTACAAATGGCCCAGCCCAAAGCAAGTTGTGCAACTTGTTCTTTTGTGGAAGGATAAGCAACACCTCAACACCTGTGCATCTGGCTCACACCAGCGATTCAACAACTTGCGCCCGTTCCTTACAAAGCCTTGTACTTGGTTTGGCCGCCTGCAAGTGATGCAGAGCAAGCTTTGCAAGTGTCCTCGATGCGTTGCTCCGATCGACCACGTAACGACGTTTCTTCTTTTCTTTTCTTCCTTAACCACCGTGGATTTTTTTATTTTTTATTCCACATACGTCATGTCCACATTGCTTCAGGATGTTGGTGGGTCCTCGTACTGTTCTGCCAACAGGAGTTCAAACGGGGAAAAACCGCATGCTTTCCTGTGGAACTCCCTGTAGGCGAACAGTACAGCAGACAAAGCGATCCCACACACGCGGTTAGCTCTGCACAGGAGGCGACGCAAACAACTGCATCAACGTACCCGATTGAAAAAACGCCTCGACAAAGGCCATTGCCATTCTCATGATAGGGCGACTGTTTTGTCTCTCCTTATGAACATTAAGCAGAGTGTTCACCTCTTTCATGATCTCGGACAGAAACGGTCCCCTGGTCCGACGGACCTTCTTGGGCACGCCATTGCGCGTCCAAATCTGCCAGAGAGCCTCAGCAACCGTAGGGGCATCGATAGTCCTAAGTGGTACAGCCTCTGGATACCGAGTCGCGTACTCCACCCCTACCATAGATGTAGCGTATGACCGCGATCCGATTGTGTGCTTAAGGGGCCCCACCCGGTCGACCCCAACTTAGCTGAATGGTTCCCCAACCAGTTGCAACTGAACCCCTTGGAACACGCCGCAAGCGCCCCCCTTAGGCGTTTGTCCGTTTGGCAGGTATCTCAACTGCGGCAGTACGTGCCTAACCTGTGTATTTCATCCCTTTCCAGAAGAAATCCCTTCCTAACCAACCTAACCCGCTCGAGAGTTCCGCATGTAGCCCAAATGACCTGCCATGGGGGAATCGTGGGCTTGTCCGGAGTACATACACTCCTCAAGCTTGGGGAACCCACCAGCAGCTTGTCCAACGATCTGCCTGGGTGAAAACCCAAAAAGGATCCCCTGTGAACCTGAAGCTCACCTTGGCTAGTCGGGCAGACTGAGAATGACGACCTCCCAGTTTTCGCAGGCGTTGGTACATCCAAGTCCCTAGTCCTGAAACGGACCAGGGTAGCAGGGCTCGGCCAGGCCAGAAAACACTCGTCAGAGATCGTCTGGAGAACGGACGCAAAACCTTTTCCATCTTCATATCTATTGTCGCGTTTGTTGACTCCCACACCACGCCTTTACGTGCAGATCCGTATACACTGACTGACTGCCGTGTCCGTCAGCAAAGTGACAGTAATTCCCTAATTATAAGTTAATACATAGGTCGCACCAAACACCGTGCGATGGTCCCCAAAACTTCAGCCACAGAAGTAGGGGGAGGAGATAGGAAAAATTACAGAAGGACGGGTGGAATTAAAACCTCCTCCAACCCGCACACAACCTAACTAGCGCCCCGCCGGGCCTCAGGGGAAACTAAAACCTTAACCACAAAAGATAGTTGATGCTCCGAATCCACTTATGTGTACGAACAAGAGGAACCAACAACAGAGAGAAACACTGTGTGCTCTCTGAATCACCAGAAGCTGGTAAGAACCCACGTTAGCCGAGGCACGAGGACGTTGGAAGGACCAGCCCCACGACTACAGCGTCATTCTTACAATCTTTCCTAAGTGTTGTCCAGTACGACCACAAAGAAAACAACAGTCGGTGGCCTGGAAATCCGAAGAACTGCCTGCTTGTTCACCCCACCTAGCAGTTGTCGCACCCTAAATAGCTTATTTAAAATCCTTGGAGGGCTTCCCACTCCCTTATCTGTGCGATGCCCATAAGCCCTGCGAGCTTCAAGCAAACACCTCAGCTGTGTGAATCGCAGTCCGCGACAATCCTGAGGTGCTGTCCTCGCCTATCCTGATCCTCAACTCTGGTGACACCAGTGATGGAGAGCTGTTCAAATGAGGATCAGATCCTCCATCTCCACATCAGCAAACAGACGCCATTACCCGCTAGCGTTTTTGGCTCAGCCTATCACCAAACAGCACGAAGTCTCCATCATTAATCTTCTTCATGGACCTAAACTATCCACCTGTACTCTCTGGGGTAAGTTGGAAACGCTTACTCAGAGCCAGACTGCAAGTCAGCAAAGACAGCGCGCCTGTCATTTAGAGTGAGCCACACTCCCCTTGAGCACCTTGCAGCAACCAGGAATAATCCAGAAAAAAGGTGCATAGCCTTTTTTCCTCCCGACAATTTGATATGAACAAGCTACTTTGTCAAATGGCTCAAGGAACATTCACCAATGTCCCTCACTAGGTCAGAACTCTGGAAGCCTTTAGCTTTGGGGTCCTCTAAAAAACTCTATTCACCTGCCTGGTTATTAACCCCCAGTGTAATTACCCAAAGCGGGGAGGCCGCGAAAGAAACTGTACCATCTCTTCCCCTTCGTAGAGGCCCAGCCCTCCAGGCATGGCAGCCTCCACTCTACCCTGATCCAACTCTTCCCGACGGAGGGCAGAGCCTCCGCCCCTACGCTGAGCCTCCTTTCTAGCATCGCAGCCCCTCCCCCTACGAATAAAGCCTCGTTCCTTATGCATAATCTCCTGTCTCGTCAGCCACTCTTCTCGGCGCAGAGTCCTCCATCCTGTCAAGCTCTTCCCTACGCCAGAAGCTTCCTGCCTGACTGCCTCTTCCTACGGAGCCTATGCCTCAACCCTGCGCTCTTCCCTACGCAGGGCTTTCCTGCCTAGCAGCCCTCTCAACTACGGCTGCCGCTCCAAAAACAAAATGGACAGAGGTGATATCCTGACCGGGTGCACACTCCCGAGCACGGAGGAAGACCCTCTGAAGACCCTCCACTTTGGTCCTCGACTTTCCCATAAGGAAAGTCCTTCTTCCTGGGGCAATGCCCTTACGAGGGGAAGCCTGGAGAGGAGAAGGTTTTCGGCCTCTGCGACTCAACAGAAGCCCACAGGATTTATTAGCTTCGCCTATGCTTCTGGCGCCCTTCCCCGAGCGGAAGGCCAGTCGGGGTCTCAACAGGAAGACCCCCCAGCGAAGAGGAAGTAAAGTACCCACTTGGACTACTGCCTATCAGCACTGGAATAAGTATGAAGTTACCACCGTAGTGTCGAAGTAACTGGAACTAAAGTAGGGACTACAGAAAACATTTTGAATCCCCATCTTCTACGACGTCGACGCGTCGCCATACCACTCAGCGCCGGACGTCGCCATAACAAAATCCTACGTTTTTTTCAAATACAGGGGAAAGACAAATACACTCTAAACAAAAAAAAAAATAATTAATTTAGTGTCTGTGTATATGTGTGTATGTGTGAGGTGCGTGTGTGCGGACAAGTTCCGGCTTCTCACACTCTGGCAACAACCTCGCCTCTAACATTGCACGAGCAAAGTGCGGTGGGCCATCTGAAAAAAAACAAAACAAAAACTATGTCCGTCTGCCCCCCACTCTTGATCGGCAACAGACCGCGCACTCTACAGCACGACAACAGTGCGGTGGGGCTGGCCGAAAAAAAAACAAAAAAAAACTATCAGAACGAATCCGTAAGAGGAAAAAAGAGACACTAGCGTCCGAATACAACCCCCACTGTCCTCAACTTAACCCGGTAGAGAAAAAAAAAAACAAGAACTGCTAACATACAAAACAGGAATGGAAGACTGAGCGGCAACATAAGGCAAGACTACGAGCGGGCCGTACCTGCGTGAGGTACCCGGCGGAAGGAGGTCTGTACGCGGTTCGACTCCCTCTCGGTCTCACCTCCACATTCCCGAGTCACGCCGATGTTCCCTCAGGCCACCAAAAGACTCCCTTCACGCTAGAGTCACCCCAGGGCCAACCACCCACGACAAACCGAACAATTGACTAAACATATACAGAAACAGACCGAAACTAAACAGGTACTCGCGAAACGAGAGAGACAAGCCAGAAGCCCTTCACATCCCGGACTAGCCCCCACCAACTGTCACGACCGACCCCTGTAGGTCTGCCCTGAACATGATCGGTCAGTGGGAGAGAAGGGAGGAAACTGACCTCACACGCCCTCAATTAGACCACACAATAAAGTTACGATACAACATCCCCATTTTATTTAATTCACCACCAGCACAATAAACATTCCAACACGAGTCCCTCACCATGCACGATCACAATCAAGCACACCACCGGCACACGCACATTCACAATCACAAACAAGCACTAACAAACAAGACACAGCTCTACCAATACCACACAACCTCACAATCATCACAATCAAGCACTCCCAACACTCCCACAACATGCACGATTATAAATAAAAATTTCGCCAACAAACGAAAGTACACCATCACAATTAACAGCATTCCATGCACATATGACGTATACACAATTATAAAGCAAAATATCCAGCATCGACCCATCCTAACACCATGGATTGCGTGCAACCCCCTTTTCGCCCTGACGAAGTCCTTCTGGGGCATCACCCTTACGCACTAGGTGCTCCGATGCCCGTGTTGGTTCTCGCAGGGTGTCGCTCAAAGCCGACACCCCTGTGACTCCCAAGCGTCATGAGAAGAGCCTTGTCCCGGGGGGGGGGGGGGGACGTAGCTGTACTTGTAGGTCTTGACGGGGTTCCCATGCCGCCAACAAGAACGGCGGGCTCCTCATACCAGTCCACGTCCTCCGACCAAGGCGTTGCTCAAACCAGCGCGTAACACACCCATTCTCCCTTCCGTGGTCTCGGCCATAACGAGGCCCACGAACCAGCAATTGGTCATCCATCCATCCAGTTCGAGCACGTCCAGTTTAAGCCGCCCGTGAGGGGTGAGTACGTTAGCTGGGAGGAGTAGACCGAATAGGAAGGAAAGAATAAGGAAAGAGGTAAGAAGAAGGTAACTGGAACCCCCCTCCGTCATTACAGTCTGAACCAATGCTGTCAAATCTCAACAGCCACACGCATTATGGGGAGGGACGTGTATTGAAACGCACACAGGTAAACCCATTGAAACAGTCTTCTCAAGGGGGACACGATGCATGGTAAAATAACTGGCATAAAACAACAGGTTTATAAAACTAAAAAAGAATAATCTTCACCCTCTCTCATCACTGCTTCACATTTCCTTCCATATGAAATAAATCAACACAGCGACCATCGCTTAATAACAGCCACCACATTTTGCAAATAATAATTCAATGGCATAAACAGTCACATTTATAAACAACATTTCAAAATAACTTAAAATTCCAACCACGCATTCGAACGAACAAATCATGCGTACGCACGCTCGCTAACAGCAAACTCTATCTCCTTGCACACACAAAACAGACTGTTGCCGAAGTTATAAAAGTCCGCGAATGTGACATTGGCGGACGAGCGAGACCAAGCAAGTTTCCAATCCTGAATCAACCAGGTACTCTCCCTTCCCGACCGACTACCTGCATCACCAGATACATAAAATGAGAAAGAATTTGGAAAAAAATTAGTAAGGTTCCATGTTTAAAGATTGATAAACCAGATAAAGTCTCACACAATAATTCTCTTTACAATTTCGAAAACAAAAGAAAATTGCGCCAAAAGAGAAGACTAAGCCTGCTAACACACAAATCAAAACAAACAGACCACGTAAACTGAAGCTTACCACTACCCGTGGGTGACCCCGAAGAGGCGTTCAAAGACACTCACTCTCAACCCCTTGAGGTCCAGTCGCGAGGACAGAGGCGAAAGATGCGTGGAAACAGAAGAAATGTTTCCCATCTCCTACATGGCCGACTGCAGGAATTGAAAGTACTGGACTTGTACTCTCGATTATACGTAAAGAACCGAGACTAGGACAGGCGCCCCCCCAGAGACATCTTCCTCTCGAGTGAAGGAGCTAACCTCCTCAGCAAAGCGGCGAACAAGCCACCCTACGACACATAGTGAGCAAACAACAAACTAAAAGAAACGAAGCACGAGCGACAGGTAAAAAGACAGGCGAGAGGCTGATAGACAGAAAGTTCGAGAGAAAGGTACCGGCCACCCGTGAACTTGCAGGATGAATAGCACGGGCGGTGGAATTAGAGAGAGAGAGAGAGAAAGCAAACCGAAGTTGAGCTGAACTATACCAAGGTGCAACCGCACCACAAGCCACACTAAGGGACGGGTACACGACAACAGCAACGACAATAAACAAATAAGTAATCCCGCCACCCTAGGTGGGTCGAACGTCGTAGGCCTCGTGACAAACTCGTGACAGGCGTTCAGAGCATATCGTAATGTGCCAGGGAGTTTGACGACATCTGTGAGGCGTTCAGAGCATATCAGAATGTGCCAGGGAGTTGGACGACATCTGTGAGGCGTTCAGAGCATATCGGAATGTGCCAGGGAGTTTGACGACATCTCCGAGGCGTTCAGAGCATATCGGAATGTGCCAAGGAGTTGGACGACATCTCCGAGGCGTTCAGAGCATATCGGAATGTGCCAGGGGTTGGACGACATCTGCGAGGCGTTCAGAGCATATCGTAATGTGCCAGGGGTTGGACGACATCTGTGAGGCGTTCAGAGCATATCGTAATGTGCCAGGGGTTGGACGACATCTGTGAGGCGTTCAGAGCATATCGGAATGTGCCAGGGGTTGGACGACATCTGTGAGGCGTTCAGAGCATATCGGAATGTGTCAGGGAGTTTGACGACATCTGTGAGGCGTTCAGAGCATATCGTATTGTGCCAGGGAGTTTGACGACATCTCTGAGGCGTTCAGAGCATATCAAATGTGCCAGGGAGTTGGACGACAAGTGTGAGGCGTTCAGAGCATATCGGAATGTGTCAGGGAGTTGGACGACATCTCCGAGGCGTTCAGAGCATATCGGAATGTGCCAGGGAGTTGGACGACATCTCTGAGGCGTTCAGAGCATATCGGAATGTGCCAGGGGTTGGACGACATCTGTGAGGCGTTCAGAGCATATCGTAATGTGCCAGGGAGTTGGACGACATCTGTGAGGCGTTCAGAGCATATCGGAATGTGCCAGGGAGTTGGACGACATCTCCAAGGGCGAAGAAGATGTATCAGGAAAGAAAATTGACCTTGGCAAAATAAGTGTGTGTGTGTGTGTGCGTGTGTGCGTGTGTGTGTGTGTGTGTGTGTGTGTGTGTTGTGTGTGTGTGTGTGTGTGTGTGTGTGTGTGTGTGTGGGGTTTGTGTGTGTGTGTGTGTGTGTGTGTGTGGTGTGAGCGTTCGCGCGTGCGTACCTGTGTTCTTACGCGCGTGCGAGCATGTGTGTGTGTGCGTGCGCGCGCATGTGCATGTGTGCACGTATGCGCATATGTGTGTGTGTGTGTGTGTGGTTGTGTGTGTGTGTGTGTGTGTGTGTGTGTGTGTGTGATTGGTAATTAGCTCATCTCAACTCAACCTTTCCCCCTTCCACCCCCTCCCCCCCCGCACACACACACACACACACACACACACACACACACACACACACACACACACACACACACACACACACACACACACACATCCCCCATTTAAGGTCATGTTCAGTTTTTCCGGCCTTGCCCTAATTAATCACCTTCTCTCTCCACGACTTCCCACTCCACCCCCCTCCACCTCCTTTCCTCACTCCAACAGCCACCTTCCTAATCCCTCTCAACCCCATCCTACACCATCCTCTACAGGCGCCTTCCTAATCCCTCTCAACCCCATCCTACACCATCCTCTACAGGCGCCTTCCTAATCCCTCTCAACCCCATCCTACACCATCCTCTACAGGCGCCTTCCTAATCCCTCTCAACCCCATCCTACACCATCCTCTACAGGCGCCTTCCTAATCCCTCTCAACCCCATCCTACACCATCCTCTACAGGCGCCTTCCTAATCCCTCTCAACCCCATCCTACACCATCCTCTACAGGCGCCTTCCTAATCCCTCTCAACCCCATCCTACATCATCCTCTACAGGCGCCTTCCTAATCCCTCTCAACCCCATCCTACACCATCCTCGGATTCAGGAAAAATCATTCTTGTCATACAGCGCTTACAAACCTAGTAGATCAATGTTTAGCCAGTGTTAATGAGAATAAATATTGTGGCGCACTGTTTGTTGATTTTGCAAAGCTTTTGATGTCATTGACCACAAATTGTTATGCAGGAAGCTTTTATCATATGGTATAACAGGAAATACCTTCCAACTGATAACATCATTCCTAGAAGACCGTCAACAAATCGTTTGTGTCAACAACAATTTATCAGAGAAGTTACCTATCCAACATGGCGTACCCCAGGGTTCTGTGTTAGGTCCTTTGCTGTTCTCAGTTTTATATAAATGATCTCCCTCTTTATATTGAGGATTCATGTGAACCTTTTGTGATGATACCACTGTCCATACAAGTAGCCCCAGCTTGGAAGCTGTTTTCACTTCATTACAGAAGAATGCTAATACCTTAAGTAATTGGTGCAATGTAAATCACATGTCACTGAATCCCAACAAAACAAAACTAATGCTGATAACAACAAGGCAGAGAAGACAAAACATAACCACACAGCCCCCCATCTGTTTTTATCAATAATCAGGAAATTGAAGTGGTGGATAGCCATCGAGTTCTAGGTGTATATGTTGATAATAATCTTTCTTGGTCTCATCACCTTCGCAGTTTATGTAAATCAATATCCAGACAAACATATCAGCTGTGCAAGATTAAGCATTTCTTAAACCTTCATGCCAGGAAATTGTTCCTACACGCACAGTTTCTCTCTTCAATCAATTATTGTTCAACACTATTTGATTCTGCTAGTGCTAATGCCATGAAACCTCTTAAGAGTGTCTACAAAAGAGCACTTAAAGCAGTTCTATTAAAATCATCTAGTCTTAGTGAAGGGGATTATACTAAAGCGGGGCTCTTCCGTTACAAGAAATGTTTGCTGTCAACAAATGTCAGCTAATGCAAAAAAATTGCATCGGGTTTAGCACCACAAACTCTTCAGTCCAAATTTAGCATAAACCCTAGGGATTCAACCAAATTCCAGGTTCCCACACCTAGAATAGATCTATTTAAATCAAGCTTATCTTACTCAGGCAGCGTGGTTTGGAATTCACTTCCACTACATTTCCGATGTACTCATATTACAGAATCCTTCAGGGAAAAACTAATCACACATTTCACAGCAGACCATTGCTATTAGAACAAAATACATATACCAGGGCACACCCTCTGTTTTGCTGCATATTAAACTGATACGGCCGTTTCCTTTCCGCTGATGTTTTTAAAACAGATAATGATAAATGTGAGATATGGTTACTATTGGTTATATTAATGATTGAAATCATATTATGATGAATGACTATTGTGGTCGCTGGTTTTATTGGTGCATTGTCACGAATTGATTGATGTCTTAATACTTTTATTCTTTGAGCACTGTAACTGCAAGGTGATAAATGTGTGTCCGGATTACTGTTGATCATATTGATGTATTGCTCTTTATTCAAATTTATAGTAATGTTTAGCATGGGATATTTTGGATAGAAAAATGGAATTATAACTCTCTCTCTCTCTCTCTCACATCTCTCTCCTCTCTCTCCTCTCTTCTCTCTCTCTCTCTCCTCTCTCTCTCTCTCTCTCTCTCTCTCTCTCTGTTCGTTAACTACGGCTGCGTTTCGATGGATTGTCGCTTAATTAATAATTGTAAATTTGGGTAGTGTATGAATGGTAAAGAAGAAAACAACAAAGATGGGGGAAGGTAAATAATAATGGCATTTTCTCTCTCTCTCTCCTCTCATCTCTCTCTCTCTCTCTCTCTCTTCTCTCCTCTCTCTCTCTCTCTCTCTCTCTCCTTCTCCACTCCTCACACACACCACACACACACACACACACACACACACACACACACACACACACACACACACACGCACTACACACACACACACACACACACACACACACACACACACACACACACACACACACACACGCACACACACACACACACATATAAACGTACGCATCATGAAAAATAAATGTTATAATTATTGATGCTAGGAATTTATTGCTGCTTACTGATAATTGATTGTTCGTTCTCGTTTTGCCTTATAACCACATCATATAAATGTAAAAGAAAGAACAAATGTTGATATTATTGATGCATTGTAATTGTCTTAGTTTATTATTCTTAGCAGTTTGTTGTATGTTAATCTTTACAAAAGGAATGTAATTCTCTCTCTCTCTCTCTCTCTCTCTCTCTCTCTCCTCTCTCTCTCTCTCTCTCTCTCTCTCTCTTTCTCTCTCTCTCTCCTCTCTCTCTCTCTCTCTCTCTCTCTCTCTCTCCTCTCTCTCTCCTCTCTCTCTCTCTCTCCCCTTCGATAGGAGGATCGCTTATTCCATATATCTGTGTGTGCTAACTCTTTTCTTCTTTGTAATCAATTTCTTTATTCTTGTTTGTTGTTTAAATCGTTTCTTTTTCCTTTTAAAGTCATCTACGCCTGAACTGTTAATGCATAAACTTTTTAATGTTGTGAATATATGTGTGTTTGTTAAAAGTTTTGTAAGTTTTCGTCGCTAGTCATACTTAGTCCCTTAACGGGGCAAGGGCCGGATGATAAAAAGCATGTGTTTGCTTATCTGTTACCCTTGGAAATAAAGATTATCATCATCATCATCATCATCCTCTACAGGCGCCTTCCTAATCCCTCTCAACCCCATCCTACACCATCCTCTTGGGGCCGCGCATGACCAGGCCAGAAAAAAGGAAGGATGGGGGAGAGAGGCTGCACACTAAAAATGAACATGTCAAGGCCTTGCTTAAGGAGTCGAGTATTTATAGACTGGCAACATTACGTTGTTTTCAGATTTTTTTTTTCTGTCTGAAAGTTCACTCTCCTCATTTTCTTTCATATGGCCATCAAGGTACAAGCCAGGTGGTTCCAAGCAGACAGATTCAAATCAAAGGAATGGGATTGTTTGGGCGCTTCCAGCTGGTGCAAAGATTGGGTCACGGTGAGTGCAAAGGCCTGAAATGTGACGTCAACTTAGGGGAAGGTCATGTATTTGAAGACTGTTTATATTGTAATTGGTATAAATCCCCCCTCCCCTCACAAAAAGGGGAATTAGTTGGGGGGGGGGGGTTACTTCTGATAAATTCTTTTGATGAAATGCTGCTCAACCCTATGTAGGCCTCAAAACCCTTACCTGGATTATTAGTGTATTAGTACAAACTCTTAATTGTGGCGTATGGCCACAGGGAAGAAGAGGAGGTATGAGAAGAGAAGACGGTGATAAGGCCACACGCCACAATTAGGATTTGGCACTAAATCACTATATCATTCATGTAAGCGTTTTTGAACACAGCCACAAATTTAAGCCAGCATTTAACGTTAACTTGAGAGTTGATCAAAAGAACAACTCCCCACAATTATTTCCCTTGTTTAGGGGGATCTTCACCGATGAAATCACAATCTCCAAATACATGACCTTCCCCTTAGTTGACGTCACATTTCAGGCCTTTGCACTCACCTGTGACCCCATCTTAGCTCCAGCTTGAAGCGCCCAAATAGTCCCCTTCCTTTGATTTTCATCTGTCTGCTTGGACTTGTACTTTGATGGCCATAATCAAAGAAAATGAGGAGAATCAACTTTCGTACCACACAAAATTCTCAAAACCATCTAATTGCGCCAGTCTATAAATACTCGATTCCTTAATTAAGCAAAGCCTTGGTGCATTCATTTTTGGTGTGCAGCCTAGAGAGAAGGAGGGAAAGGAGGAGGGGAGGTAAGGGTAGGGGGATCTTAGTAAAAAGTCTTGAGGGCGAGCTCTGAAGCGAAGCCTCTGCCATGGAGGAACTTCCAAAGGTCAGCCTACACTGAAGGGTGAGAGGAGGGGTGGGGGGAGGAACACTGAGGGGTGAGAGGAGGGGTGGGGGAGGCTGGGCTGGGAGTGACGCTTAACGAGACAGGCCGTTTACCCTGGGCTCCTAATGATCCTCCTCCCCCTGTCCAGTCTGCACTACGGGCCTGTCCCCCTGGGTCAGTCTCACCAACACACCTTCTCTGATCGCCCCCTCCCTCTCCCTCCCCGGTCCCCCTCCTCCCCTGCCCCTCACAGTGACCAATGGTATTGACCATTCCCCGAATGGCAGTGGCAAGGTGGTGGAAGATGTCATTTATAGCATGCACGCACGCAAGAGAGAGAGAGAGAGAGAGAGAGAGAGAGAGAGAGAGAGAGAGAGAGAGAGGGGAGAGAGAGAGAGGCGCACACGCACACGCACACAACGTGTGTGTATGTATGTATGTATGTAGTTTGTATTGCATGTTTGTATTGCATGTTTGTATTGTATGTATGTACAGTATGTATGGTGTGTGTGTGTGTGTGTGTGTGTGTGTGTGTGTGTGTGTGTGTGTGTGTGGTGTGTGTGTTGTGTGTGTGTGTGTGTGTGTGTGTGTTGTGTGTGTGTGTGTGTGTGTATGTAATGAAAACAAATCGTGCGTATTAGCTTTCTAGGATCAGAATATACATGTATCAGACGATTATGCATACATACATACATGCATGTATGCATGTATGCATGTATGCATGTATGTATGTATGCATAATCGTTTGATACATGTATATTCTGATCCTAGAAAGCTAATACGCACGATTTTTGTTTTCATTTATTCCCTTTGAAGGTAGAAACGTTGATCTGTAGTGATGAAGTCGAAATCGTGACAGCACTGAGCGACCAAGCCATAAATGTGAAGAAACAAAAAAAGACAAAATTCGGGGAATCTGCAATAAACCTCTTTACTAACCGCCCACCACTGATGCTTCTAGTCATTCTCCTGTCTGCTAATCGACGCCTGGAACCAGTCTGGTGCCAATAAGGTCATCATACTGCAGCCGGTACGGCCAGTAAAAAATTGATTATCGTGTTTCGTGAACACTGATGCTGGGGGGAGGGGTGGTGGAGGGGTGGTGAAATTAGTGACAGGGGAAAAAAGCCACTTTGTGACGGTCTTGTTGTGTGAATTAGCTGGAAAAAATGCACCTACGTGTTGTTTTATTTGTCTTTTTTTTTCAATTATCAGCAGCGTGATAATGATGATGATAATAGTATCATCATCGTCGTCGTCATCATGATCATGATCATCATCATCGTCTTCGTCGTGGTCATCGTCATCATCAACGTTATCATCATCACCATCAGCCAACGTTATTATCTTTATCGCTACTTATTTTTTAATTTTCAGTAGTATGATAATGATGGTGGCGGTATCATCATCGTCATCATCACCATCATCGTCATCGTCATCGTCATCGTCATCATCATGAACATCGTCATCGTCATCGTCATCGTCATCATCATCATCATCATCATCATCATCACCATCACCATCACCATCAACGTCGTCGTCGTCGTCGTCGTCGTCATTATCATCATCATCATCATCATCATCATCATCATCATCATCATCATCATCATCATCAGATATTACTGCCTTCAACAACATCATGATCATGATCATGTTGTGAAGGTTTTTTACTGGCAGTGTTCTTGTTCTTATTCTTCTTCTGACAAAGAACCCTATCCTGTCAGTGATTGTTAGCGTATAATGACTAAAAACGTCACAGCAACCGACGCCACTGCCCCTCATTTGTTTCTTCCCAATACTGCCTTCATTCTCTTTAGTGGAGGGGGGGGGACGGCAGAGGATTGTGTTCCAACGTCAAACTCTTTCTTTTGTTCCGTTGCTTTTTTAGTTCATTTTTTGCTTTTTCTTATTTTGTTTGCTTTCCCCCACTATTTGCTTCTTTCGGTTTCCTGATTTAAAAAAAAAATAATGACAAAAACTGTATTTAAAGTTCATGAAGTTGTTAAGTTCACAGCTCCGAATAGAAAGTTTTCATCTCCGGGCAGTGGGTGCAAATACGCTTCTGATGATGACGATGATGATGATGATGATGATGATGATGATGATGAGACGATGAAGGAGAAGAACCGAGTAAGCGCGCACGTTTGAATATTGTTGTAAACTTAAGACATCAACCCACTCTGTCCCACCCTTCCCCCCTCCCCGCCCACTCCTCCTGCCCCCTTCCTCCCTCCCCCCCCACTCCTGTGCCCACCCTTCCCCCCTCCCCCCCCACTCCTCCTCCCCCTTCCTCCCTCCCCGCCCACTCCTGTCCCCACCCTTCCCCCCTCCCCGCCCACTCCTCCTGCCCCCCTTCCTCCCTCCCCGCCCACTCCTCTGCCCCCTTCCCCCCTCCCCGCCCACTCCTCCTGCCCCCTTCCCCCCTCCCCGCCCACTCCTGTCCCCACCCTTCCTCCCTCCCCGCCACTCCTGTCCCCACCCTTCCTCCCTCCCCGCCCACTCTGTCCCCACCCTCCTCCCTCCCCGCCCACTCCTCCTGCCCCCTTCCTCCCTCCCCGCCCACTCCTTGCCCCCCCTTCCCTTTCCCCCCTCCCCGCCCCCTCCTGTCCCCCCCTTCCTCCCTCCCGGCCCCCTCCTGTCCCCCCCTTTCCCCCCTCCCCGCCCACTCCTGTCCCCCCCTTTCCCCCTCCCCGCCCACGCCTCCGCCCCTTTTCCTCCCCCCCCGCCCACCCCCCCTGCCCCCCCTTTCCCCCTCCCCCCCCTCCTTGCCCCCCCCCCCCCTCCCCGCCCACTTCCGGGCCCCCCTTCCCCCCTCCCCGCCCACTCCTTTCCCCCCCTTCCTCCCTCCCCGCCCCTCCCCCCCCCCTTCCTCCCTCCCCCCCCACCTGTCCCACCCCCTTTCCCCCTCCCCGCCCAAAACCCCGTCCCACCCCCCCCCCCTCCCCCCCCACTCCTGTTCCCCCCTTCCCTCCCCGCCCCTCCTTCCCCCCTTCCCCCCTCCCCCCCCACTCCCGTCCCAACCCTTTCCCCCTCCCCGCCCACCCTTTTCCCCACCCCCCCCCCCTTTTCCCCCTCCCCCCCCGCCCACTTCCCGTCCCCCCCTTCCTCCCCCCCCGCCCCACCCCCTGCCCCCCCCTTTCCCCCTCCCCCCCGGCCCCCCCCTTCCCCTCCCCCTTTCCCCCCTTCCCCCCCCCCCACTCCTGTCCCCCCCCTTCCCCCCTCCCCGCCCACTCCCCCTGCCCCCTTCCTCCCTCCCCGCCCACTCCCCCTTTGCCCCCTTCCCCCCTCCCCGCCCACTCCTCCTGCCCCCTTCCTCCCTCCCCGCCCACTCCCCCCTGCCCCCTCCTCCCCCTCCCCGCCCACTCCTGTGCCCCCCCTTCCTCCCACCCTGCCCACTTCCTGCCCCCCTTCCTTTCCTCCCGCCCACTCCTGTCCCACCCTTCCCCCCTCCCCGCCCACTCCGTGCCCACCCTTCCTCCCCCCCGCCCCTCCTGTGCCCACCCTTCCTCCCCCCCCGCCCACACCTCCTGCCCCCTTCCTCCCCCCCCCGCCCACTCCTTTTCCCCCCTTCCTCCCTCCCCGCCCACTCTCCTCCTGCCCTTCCTCCCTCCCCGCCCACCCTGTCCCCCCTTCCCCTCCCCGCCCACTCCGTGCCCACCCTTCCTCCCTCCCCGCCCACTCCTGTCCCACCCTTCCTCCCTCCCCGCCCACTCCCCTGCCCCCTTC
>CM031597.1:143118262-143128262 GCA_018398815.1 Conus ventricosus
TTGAACCACCCCTTTATTGTGTTTTTCGTTCGTCTGTCCTCTTTGTGTTGGTTTGTGTTGTTGTTTTTTGTTTTTTTGGTTTGTGTGTCCTTCTCTGGCAACCCCCCTCCCCCCCCCCTTCCCCCCCCCCCCCCCCCCCCCCCCCCCCCCCCTTTTTTTTTTTTTTTTTTTTTTTTTTTTTCCCTCCTCCCCCAAAACCCCTCTTCTCTCTCTCTCTCTTCTCTTTTCTTCTTTCTTTTTCTCTTTCTTTCTTCCAACAAAAAAAACTCCCCACAAAAAACACACAAACATTACTTCTTTTTTCCATTCTTTCTTTCTTTTCCTTACTTTTCCTTTCTTCCCTTTTTTACTTTTTTTTCTTTTTTTTTCCCTTTCTTTTTTCCTTCTTTTTTCTTTCTTTTTTTCTTTCTTCCCTTTCTTTTTCTTCTTCTTTTCTTCTTTCTTTTTACCACTCTTTTTCTTCTTCTTTCCTTCTTCTTTCTTTCTTTTTTTCTTTCCTTTATTTCTTTCTTTTCTTTCCTTACTTCTTCCCCCCCTTTCTTTCTTCCTTACTTCTTTTCTTTCTTTTTTCTTTCCCTTACTTTTTCTTTTTTCCTTATTCTTTTTTTCTTTCCCCTTACCTTCCTTTTTTCTTTCTTACCTTTCTTTTTCTTTCTTTCTTCTTTCCATTCTTTCATTTTTTAATTTTCTTTTTCTTCTTTCCCTTACTTCTTTCTTTCTTTTTTCTTCCTTTTTTCCTTTCTTTCCACTTCTTTTTTATTTCTTCTTTCTTTCTTTCCTTCTTTCCTTTTTTTTCCTTACTTCTTTTTTTTTTTCTTTCTTTCCTATTTCTTTTTTACCCTTTCTTTTTTTTTATTTCCTTTAAAAAAAAACCCCCAACCCCTTTTTTTCCCCCCCTTTTTTTCCCAAAAAAAACCCCCCAAACCCAACCCCCCCTTTTTTTTTTTTAAAATTCTTTTTTTTTTTTAATTTTTTTTTTTTTTTTATTTTTTTTTTTTTTTATTTTTCCCCTTTTTTCCCAACTTCTTTCTTTCTTCTTTTTTCTTTTTTTCTTTACCACCCCCCCTTTTTTTTTTCCCCCCCCCAAAAATTTTTTCTTTTCTTTTTTTCTTTCTTTCTTTTTCTTTTTTTTTTCCCCTTACTTTTTCCCTTTTTTTTTATTTTTTTCTTTCTTTCCAATTTTTTTTTTCCCTTTTACTTCTTCTTTTTTTCCTTACTTCTTTCTTCTTTTTTCCCTTTTACTTTTTTCTTTCCCTTACTTCTTTCTTTTTTTCTTTCTTCCTACTTCTTTCTTTTTTTTACTTCTTTCTTTCTTTCTTTTTCCTTTTCTTTCTTTCTTTCTTACTTTCTTTTTTCTTCTTTTCTTTATTTCCTATTCTTTTTTCTTTTTTTTCTTTTTTTCTTTCTTCCTTCTTCTTTCTTTTTTCCTTACTTTTTTTTTTTCTTTCCTTTTTTCTTTTTTTTTCCTTACTTCTTTTTTTTTCCTTAATTCTTTTTTTTCCTTACTTCTTTCTTTCTTTCTTTTTTCCTTACTTTCTTTCTTTTTCCCCCTTATTCTTTTTTTCCCTTCTTCTTTCTTTCTTTCTTTTTTCCTTACTTCTTTCTTTTTTCCTTATTCTTTCTTCCCTTACTTCTTTTCTTTCCCCCTTCTTTCTTTCTTTTTTTCCTTACTTCTTTCTTTCTTTCTTTTCCTTTTTTCTTTCTTTCCCACTTCTTTTTTCCCTTATTTCTTTCTTTCTTTCCTTTTTTCTTTTTTTTTCCTTACTTTTCTTTCTTTCCTTATTTCCCTTTTTTTTCTTTCTTTCTTTCCTTACTTCTTTCTTTCTTTCCTTATTCTTTTCTTTCTTCTTCTTTTTTCCTTACTTCTTTTTTCCTTACTTTTCTTTTTTCTTTCTTTCCTTTTCTTCTTTCTTTTTTTCTTTCCTTACTTCTTTTTTTCTTTTTTTCTTTTTCCTTACTTCTTTCTTTTTTTCCTTACTTCTTTCTTTCCTTACTTTTTCTTTCCTTACTTTTTTTTCCCTTAAATTCTTTCTTTCTTTTTTCCTTACTTTTCTTTTTTTTTTTTTTTTTCCCTTTTTTTTTTTTAAATTCTTTTTTTTTTTTTTTCTACTTTTTTTTTTTTTTTTTTCTTTCTTTTTTCCTTCTTCTTTTTTTCCCTTACTTCTTTTTTCCTATTTCTTTTTTTTTCCACTTTTTTTTTTCCCTTTACTTCTTTCTTTCTTTTTTTCCCTTACTTCTTTCTTTCCCTTCTTCTTTCTTTTTTTCCTTATTCTTCTTTTTTTTTCCTTCCCTTCCCTTTCTTTCCTTACTTCTTTTTTTCTTTTTCTTTCTTTTTTTTCTTTCCCTTACTTCTTTCTTTCCTTACTTTTTTTTTTTCCTTATTTCTTTTTTTATTTCCTACTTCTTTTTTTTTTTTTCTTTCCTACTTTTTCTTTTTTATTTCTTTTTTTTCCTTCTTGTTTCCCTCCTTCTTTTTTTCTTTTTTTTTTTCTTACGTCGTTTTTTTTCCTTCTATCTACTCTTTTCTGTCTGTCTGTCTTTATTCTTTCTTTGTTTTCTGCCTCTCCCTATTGCTTGTCAGTGGCATCGCCCCATACACTCATCACGGTCCCTGTATCACGGTCTCCTGGTACACATCTCCGGGTTTCATGGTTCCTGGTATCACAGTCTCCTGGTATCAAAAGGGCCCCTCCTGATCACGTCTCCTGTATCACAGTCCCTAGAAATCACGTCTCCTGGATCCGGCTCCGGGTATCACGTCTCCTGGTATCACAGTCCCCTGGTATACGGTCCCGGGTATCACAGTCTCCGGGAACACACCAAACCACATTCATTCCATCACAAAAGCAGCACCAGCCCCCAGGGGTTGCTAGCTCACATAAAGCCAGCAGTCCGGGGTTGCTAGCAGTCGCATCAAGCCACAGTCCATGGGTTGCTAGCAGCACATCAAGCCACAGTCCAGGGTTCCCTACAGCAGCATCAAGCCAGCACCCAAAGGGTTTTCTAGCAGTCAGTATAAAGCCACAGCCATGGGTTGCTAGCAGTCAGTATCAAGCCGCCACGGGGCACCCTTCAAAGGAGCCCCACTGCCGCCCCCCGAGTCACTTCAGGGGTTTTCAGTGGTCCCTGACCTGACCACATAGCGGGGCCCCCATGTCTCCCCATGACATAGCCAGGGCCCACCATGTTCCCCAAAATAGAAGTTTGTCGCCGAGCCACAAGAGAAGAAGAGAGAGAGAGAGAGAGAAGAAGAGAGAGAGAGAGAAAAGAGAAGAGAGAGGGGAGAGAAGGAGAGAGATTGATAACTTGTTTCCAAGGGTAACAGATACAAATACATGCTTTTTTTTCATCGGGCCTTCCCGTGCTAAGGGAGAGCTAACTAGAAACTAATTAAACAAAATACGACCAACATTAAAAAAAAAATAAACATGCATATCGAAAAGAAATAATCAACGTGGAGGAGTTGTTTCGCCATCAACTTTGAGCACGGGAGAGAGAGGGAGAGAAGAGGAGAGAGAGAGAGAAAGAAGAGAGAGAGGAGAAGAGAGAGAGAAGAGAGAGAGAGAAAGAGAAGAAGGAGACGACAGACAGAAGAGGTTTAAAAACACTAATGGTTTTTTGGGGGAAGGCTGTTAAAACCCTGTTCGAAAAAAGGACTGAGGGGGGAAGGCGAATTGGTTGAAATCACAAGGTCCTGGGTTCCAACTGGAAAAAATGAATGTCAAATTGAATACTCTTCCCAAACCGGGGTGTGGAGTGTCTTTCTATTGCAAAACCTCCTCACAATTTTTGTGGGGGGTATACATAAACTTACCCCGCAAGATTTTCCTTTAAACACAATGTTGGGGGTGGTTTAAATTTAAAAAACAAAAGGGTTGGGGTTGGGTTTCAAACTCAAAACACGCCCCTTCCCCCCCCCTCTCCTTTAGCCCAAGGGGTTTTTGTTGCCCGTTCCCCCCCTTTTCTGGTTTCTTAACAATTTCCCCTTGACCTTCTTTTTTATTGTTTTTTTTATTTTGGGGTTTTCGTTAATTGTCTTGAGATTTTTTTTGAAGATAGATGAGAGAAAGAAGTAAGGAAAGAAGAAAGAAAAAAGAAGGGAAAGAAAAAAGAATAAGGAAAAAAAAAAAAAGAAAGAAGAAGGAAAGAAAGAAAGAAAGAAAAAATAAGGAAAGAAAGAAAGAAAGAAAAAAAAAAAGAAAGAAAAGAAAAAAAAAGGGAAAAAAAGAAGTAAGGAAAAAAAAAGAAAGAATAAGGGAAAAAAAGAAAAAAAATAAAGAAAGAAAAAAAAAGAAGGAAAGAAAGAAGAAAGAAGAAGGAAAAAAAAAGAAAGAATAAGGAAAGAAAGAAAAAAAAAGAAGGGAAAAAAAGGGAAGAAAGAATAAGGAAAGAAAAGAAAAAGTAAGGAAAAAAAAAAAGAAAAAAGGGAAAAAAAGAAAAGGAAAAAAAAGAAAAAAGAAAGAAAGGAAAAAAAGGGAAAAAAAAAGTAAGGAAAAAAAAAGAAAGAAAAAAAGGGGAAAAAAAAGAAGAATAAGGGAAAAAAAGGGAAATAAGGGAAAAAGAAGTAAGAAAGAAAGAAAAAAGAAGAAGGAAAAATAAGGGAAAAAGAAAAAAGAAGAAGGAAAGAAAAAAGGAAGAAGAAAGAAAGGGGGAAAGAAAAAAAAAGTAAGGAAAAAAAAGTAAGGAAAAAAGAAAGAAAGAAAAAAAAAAGAAAAAAAAAAGAAGTAAGGGAAAAAAAGGAAAAGATTTAAAAAAAGAAAGAAAAGGAAAGAAAAAAAGAAAAGGAAAAAAAAAGAAAGAATAAGGAAAAGAAAGAAAGAAGAAAAGGAAGAAAAAAAGAAAAAAAAAAAGAAAGAAAGAAAGAAGTAAGGAAAGAAAAAAGAAAAAAAAAGGAAAAAAAAAAGAAGGGGAAAAAAGGGAAAAAAAAAGAAAGAAGAGGAAAGAAAAGAAAAAAGAAAGGGGAAAGAAAGAAAAAAAGAAAAAAAAGAAAGAAAGGGAAAGAAAGAAGAAAAAGAAAAGGGGAAGAAAGAAAGAAATAGGAAAAAAGAAGAAGAAAAAAAAAGGAAAGAAAGAAAAAAAAAGAAAGAAGAAGATAAAAAAAGAAGAAAGAATAAGGAAAGAAAAAAAGGAAAAAAAAAGAAAGAAGGGAAGGGGAAAAAAAGAAGAAAAAAAGGGAAAAAAAAAAAAAAGAAAGAAGTGGAAAGAAAAGGGAAAAATAAGGGAAAAAAAAGAAAAAAAGAAGTGGAAAAAAAAGAGTAAGAAAAAAAGGGAAAAAATAAAGGGGAAAGAAGAAAAAAGAAAGGGGGTTAAAAGGAAAAAAAAAGAGGGAAAAAAAAAAGAAGAAAGGAAAAAAAAAAAAGAAATAAGGAAAAAAAAGAAGTAAAAAAAAAAAAAAAAAAAAAAAGTAAAAAAAAAAGGGGGGTAAAAAAAAAAAAAAAATTGGGGGTGAAAATAAAAAAGGAAAAAAAAGGGGTAAAGGAAAAAAAAAAAAAGGGGAAAAAGGGGAAAAAAAGGTTGGGGGGGGGTAAAGGGGGAATAAAGGGGAAAAGGGGGGGTGGGGGGTTTGGGGGGGGGGTTTTTTTTTTGGGTTTTTTTGGGGGGGTTTTTTTTTTTTGGGGTTTTGGGAAAAAAAAAAAAGGTGGGGGTTTTTTTTGGGGGTGGGGGGGGTTTTGGGGTTTTTTTTTTAAAAAAAAAAAAAAGGGGGGGGAAAAAAAAGGGGTGGGTTTTAAAAGGGGGGGGGGTTTTAAAAAAAAAGGGGGGTTTTGGGGTGGGGGTGGGGGGGTTTTGGGGGGTTTTTTTGGGGGGGGTGGGGGGGGTGGGGAAAAGGGGGGGGAAAAAAAGGGTTTTTTGGGGGGGGGTGGGGGTGGGGGGGGTTGGGGTTTTTTTGGGGGGGGGGAAAAAGGTTTTTTTTGGGGGTTTTTTGGGGGGGGGTTTTTTTTTTTTTGGGGGGGGTTTTTTTTTGGGGGGGGTTTTGGGGGGGGTTTTTGGGGGGGTTTGGGGGGGGTTTTTTGGGGTTTTTGGGGGGTGGGGGGGAAGGGGGGTTTTGGGGGGAAAAAAGGGTTTTTGGGGGTTTTTTTTTTTGTTTGGGTTGGGGGGGGTAGGGGGGGGGTTTTTTTTGGGGGTGGGGGGGGTTTTTTTGGGGGGGAAAGGAAAAAAGGGAAAAAAAAGAAAAAGGTAGAAAAAAGGAGTAGGGAAAAAAAAAGGGGGGAAAAGTTGGGGGGAATGGGTTTTTTGGGGTTTGGGAAAAAAAATTTTTTTTTTAAAAAAGGAAAAAAAAAGGAAAAAGAAAGAAAAAAGAAGAAAGAAAAAAAGAAAGAAGTAAAAGGGAAAAAAAGAAAGAAAAAGAAGAAAAAAAAAAAGGGGTTTGAAAAAAAAAAGAAAGGAAGGGAAAGGGAAAAAAAAGAAAGAAAAAGAAAAAAGTAAGGAAAAAAAGAAAAAAGAAAAAGTGTTTGAAAAAAGAAAAAGGTAGAAAGAAAAAAGAAAGAAAAAAAAGAAGAAAGGGAAGAAAAAAGAAGAATTAAGGAAAAAAAAAGAAAAGGAAAAAAGGGAAAAAAGGGAAAGGAAAAAAAAAGGTAAAAAAAAGAAAAAAAAGAAGAAAGAAAAAAAGAAAAAAGGGAAAGGGAAGAAAAAAGGAATAAGGAAAAAAAGAAGAGGAAAAAAGAAAGAAAGAAATAAAGGAAAAGAAGAAAAAAAAAGAAGGGGAAAAAAAAAAAAGGAAAGAAAAAAAGAAAAAAAAGAAAAAGAAAGAAAAAATAAAAAAAAAAAAAAAAAAGGTAAAGGGGGAAAAAAAAAAAAAGAAAAAGAAAGAAAGAAAAAAGAAAGAAAGAATAGGAAAAAGAAAAAAAGAATAAGGGAATGAAATTTTGGGGGTAAGAAAAAAAAAAAAGGGGTTTTTTTTTAAAGAAAAAAGAAAAAAAAGTAAGGAAAAAAGAAAGAAAAAAGAGGAAAAAAAAAGGGAAGGAAAAAAGAAAGAAAAAGAAGGTTAAAAAAGAAAAAGGAAGAAAAAAAAAAAGTGGAAAAGGGGTAAGGGAGGAAAAAAGTTTGGGGGTTTTTTTGAAAAGGGAAAAGAAAGAAAAAAAGAAAGAAAAAGAAAGAATAAAAGAAAAGTAAAAAAAAAAAGAAGGAAGAAAGAAAAAAAGAAAAATAAAAAAAAAAAAAAAGAAAGAAGAAAAAAGGAAAAAAGAAAAAGTAGGGAAAAAAAGAGAAAAGGAAAAAGAAAGAAAAAAAGGGAAAAAAGAGGAAAAAAAAGAAAAAGAAGGGGAAAAAAAAAAAGAAAGAAAGAAAATGAAAGGGAAAAAAAAAAAAAGAAAAAGAAAGAAAAAAAAGTGGTAAAGGGAAAAAAAATAAGGGAAAGAAGAAAAAGGGAAAAATAAGGGAAAGAAAAAAGAAGGGAAAAAAAAAAAGAAAGAAGTAAGGAAAGAAAAAATTTAAGAAAAGAAAGAAGGGAAGGAAAAAAAAAATAAGGGAAAAATGAAAGAAAGAAAAAAGTAAGGAAAAAGAAGGGAAGAAAAAAAAGAATTTTAGAAAGGAATAGGAAAAAAAAAGAAAGAAAGAAGGAAAAAAAAAAAAAGGGAAAAAAAAAAGGAAGGGAATGAAAGAAAAAAGAAAGAAGAAGAAAGAAAAAAAAGAAAAAAAGAAGTAAAAAAAGAAGAAAGAAAAGAAAGAAAGAAAAAAAGAATAGGTGAAAAAAAGAAAAAGAAAGAAAGGGGAAGAAAAAAAGAAAAAAAAAGAAGTAAAAAAAAAAAAGAAAGAAAGAAATTTTTTTAAAAAAAAAATTTTAAAAAAAAAAAAAAGTTGGAAAAAAGATAAGAAATAAAAAAAAAAAAGAAAAAGGGAAAAAAAAAAGAATAAGGGAAAAAGGGAAAAAAGGGAAAAAGAAAGAAAAAAAAAAGGAAAGAAAGAAAAAAAAAGAAGGAAAAAAGAAAGAAAGAATAAGGGAAAAAAGAAAAAAAATAAGAAAAAGAAAGAAAAGAAGAAAAAGTAAGGGAAAAAAAGAAAAAAAGATAAGGGAAAAAAGAAAGAAGTAGGAAGGGGTTTTAAAAAAGAAAGGGGTTTTTAAAGAAGAAAGATGTAAGGGAAAAAAAAAAGGTAAGGAAAAAGAAGAGAAGAAGAAAAAAAAAAAGAAGTAGGAAAAAAAGAAAAAAAGTGGGGAAAAAAAAAGAAAGAAAAAAGAAAAAAGAAAAAGAAGAAAGAAAAATAAGGAAAAAAAAAAAATAGGAAAAAAAAAAAAAAGGGAAAAAATTTTTTTTTTTTTGGGGGGGGGAGTGGGGGGTAAAAAAAGAAAAAAAGGAAAAAAAGAAAGAGTAAGGGAAAAAAAAAGGAAAAAATGAAAAAAAAGAAAAAGAAAAAAAAAAAAGAGGAAAAAAGAAAGAAAAAAAAAAAGGGAAAAAAAGGAAAAAAGAAATAAAGAAAAAAAAAAAAGTAAGGGAAAAAAAGAAAAGGAAAAAAGAAAAAAGGAAAAAGAAAAGGGAAAGAAAGAAAGAAAGAAAGATAAGGAAAAAAGAAAAATTGAAAATTTAAAAAAAGAAAAAAAAGTAAAAGGGGAAAAGGGAAGAAAAAAAAAGGAAAGAAAAAAAAAAAAAAAAAAAAAGAAAAGAAAGAATAGGGAAAGAAAAAAAAGAAAAAAAATAAAAAAAAAAAAAAGGAAAAAAAGGAAGAAAAAAAAAGAAATTTTGGAAAAAAAAAAGAAAAGGTAAAGGAAAAAGAAAAAAGGGGAAAAAAAGAAAAATGGGAAAAAAAAAAAAAGAAAGAAAAAGGGGAAAAAAAGATGTTGGAAGTAAAAATGGGGTAAAAAAAAAAAAAGAAAAAAAAAGGGAAAAAAAAAAATATAAAAAAAAGAAAAGGAAAAGATTAAAAAAAAGTAAGGGAAAAAAAAAAAAAAAAGGGGAAAAAAAAAAGGGAAAAAAAAAGGGGGGGAAAAGAAAAAAAAAAAGAATAAGAAAGAAAGAAAGAAAAAAAGAATGGGAAAAAAAAAAAAAGGGAAAAAAAGAAAGGGGAAAAAAAAAAAAGGGGGGGGAAAGGTGGGGAAAAAAGGAAAAAAAAGGGGTTTTTTTTTAAAAAAAAAAAAAAAAAAGTAAAAAGGGTGAAAAAAGGGGAAAAAAAAAAAAAGAAGTGGAAAAAAAAAAAAAAAGTTTGAAAAAAGGGGAAAAAAAAGAAATAAGGAAAAAAAAAGAAAAAGGGGGAAAGGAAAAAAGGAAAAAAAGAAAGAAAAAATAAAAAAGGGTGAAAAGAAAGAAGTAAAAAAAAAAGAAAAATGGAAAAAAAAAAGGGGAATGAAAGGGGGTTTTTTTGGGGAATAGGGAAAAGGAAAAGTTGGGGTAAGGAAAAAATAAAAAAAATTAAAAAAAAAAAAAAAAAAAGTAAAAAAGGGAAAAAAAAAAAGAAAAAGGAAGGGAAAAAAAAAGAAAAAGAAAGAATAAAGGAAAAAAAAGAAAAAAAAAAAGGGGGAAAAAAGGGAAAAATTTTGAAAAAAAAAAGGAAAAAATTTTTTTTTTGGGGGTGGGGGGAAAAAAAAAGAAAAAAAAGAAAAAAAGGAAAAAAAATAAAAAAAAGAAAAAGAATAAGGAAAAAAAGAAAAAAAAAGAAAAAGAAAGAAATAAGGGGAAAAAAAGGGTAAAAAAAAAAAGGAAAATAAAATAAGAAAGAAAAAAAGAAAAAAGAATGGAAAGGAAAAAAGGAAAAAGAAGGAAAAAAGAAAAAAGGAAAAGGGGAAAAAATGATGGGAAAAAAAGAAAGAAAAAAAAAATAAAAAGAAAGGGGAAAAAAGAAAAAGAAAAAAAAAAAAGAAAAAAATAAGGAAAAAAAGAAAAAAAAAAAAATAAGGAAAAAAAGAAAAAGAAAAAAAAAAGGAAAAAAAAAAGAATTTTAAAGGGAAAAAAAAGGGGGGGAAAAAAAAAAGGGGGGGGAAAGGGGAAAAAAAAAAGGGAAAAAAAATAAGGGAAAAGAAAGAAAAAAATAAGGGGAAAAAAAGAAAGAAATAGGGGAAAAAAAAATGGGGGGA
>CM031597.1:143130762-143133262 GCA_018398815.1 Conus ventricosus
ACATTGATAAACAGCCAATACGCGGGCAAAACACCTGACGTCAGCTTGAATAATTCAGACCAATCAGCGGTGCGCAGACAAAAACCCAGCTTATCCCAGACCAGATTAGCAGACCAATGAATAATTCAGACCAATCAACAACGTATGCATGTCACCTACCAATGCCATCTGTCCCCAATCAGCGAGAAACTAATTGCTGGATAGCATGATATGGAGCAATCTAAAGCGTAGTGCACGGCAAATCGCACAAATTGGGACAAGGAATTTGGATTTAGTTTCAAAGTGGGGTAACTGCAGATGAAAGTTAAAACAAAGTTTTTAGGGAAAATTGCAGTAAATCCGTCAGACAAGGGGACAAACAAATTACAAGGCGAAACACGACACGTTTCGACCTGTCGTGTCTTCTTCACGCAAGAGAAACAGCTTTCAGGTCAATGATTCAATGCCCATCTTACGTCGAATTCAAGAAGATAATTGATTGCTCGTTTTTTTGTTTTCATTGTCCTGAATGTTGTTTATCTTGCCTGAAGAAGACCTTAGAGGTCGAAACTCGTCGTGTCTTGTTTGGGTAATTTATTTGTTCCCTTTGTCTGGCGGATTTACTATCTTTTCCTCTTAAAAGAAAGGAATTGTGATTTTTCAGCAGCATATCGTCTTTTAATTCTGTTCATGAATTCAAGGCTGTACGACCAAGAGACAGAATGCATCAACGTGGAGATGGCAATACGAACAAGAAATGAGCCGGAAAACCTGGGTGGAAATCCATGACATCAAGCTTCATCGCTATAATCACCATTAATTATCACAGGTAACAATGGTCTGAGTGTCTGTGTTCCTCAGACACAACCGAAGTATTTAGCTAGAATGCAGTATTTAGAAATATGTATTCAGATACAACCAAAGTATTCAGCAAGAGTGCAGTATTTAGATATCTGTATTCAGATACAACCAAAGCATTTAGCGAGAGTGCTGTATTCAGAGATCTGTATTCAGATACAACCAAAGTATTGAGGAAGAGTGCAGTATTTAGAGATATGTATTCAGATACAACCAAAGTATTCAGTTAGAGTGCTGTATTTAGAGATTTGTATTCAGATACAACCAAAGTATTTAGCTAGAGTGCAATATTTAAGTCTACATTCAGATACAAGACATGAAAATGGCCAAGATGTTTAGCTTGGCTGCAATATTTAGGGGGTTGTATTCAGATACAAGACATAAAAATACCCAAGGTATTCAGCTGCAGTGTGGTATTTAGGGGTGTCCAGATAGCTCAGTGGTAGGGCGTTGAGTACGCCATCAGATCTAATTCATTTGGATCCTGCCACGAGAGATTGTCACGAGTTTGTCACGAGGCCTACGACGTTTGACCCATCTAGGGTGGCGGAATTACTCATTTATTTATTGTCGTTGCTGTTGTCGTGTATCCGTCCCTTAATGTGGCTTGTGGTGCGGTTGCACCTTGGTGTAGTTCAGCTCAACTTCGGTTTGCTTTCTCTCTCTCTCTCTCTCTAATTCCACTGCCCGTGCTATTCATCCTGCAGGTTCATGGGTGGCTGGTACCTTTCTCTCGAACTTGCTGTCTATCGGCCTCTCGCCTGTCTTTTTACCTGTCGCACGTGCTTCATTTCTTTTAGTTTGAAGTATGCTCACTCTGTGACGCAGCATGGCATGTTGGCCGCCATCGCTGAGGGAGGTTAGCTCTTCACTCGAGCGGAAGATGTCTCTGGGAGCGCCTGCTCCGGTCTTGGTTCTTCACCGTATCATCGAGGGTACAGTCGGTATCTTCAATTCCTACAGTCGGCCTGTAGGAGAGGGACATCACTTCTTCTTTCTCCGCATCTGCGCTTCTGTCCTCTCGACTGGACAGAGGGCAGAGAGAGTCGTTTGACCCGCCTCTTCTGGGTCACCACGGGTAGCTGGTAAGCATCAGTTTCGTGGTTTGTTTGTTTTGGTTTGTTGTTGTTAGCCGGCTTATTCTTCTCTTTTGCGCAATTTTCTTTTGTTTTCGAAATTGTAAGAGAAATATTGTGTGAGACCTTTTCTCTGGTTAATTCAATCTTTAACCTGGCCATTCTAAATTATATCCAAAATTCTTTCTCCTGTTTATGCACCTTGTGATGCGGTAGTCGGTGGGGATGGGAGAGAACCTGGTGATTCAGGGTTGGAACTTGCTTGGTCTCGCTCGTCCGCCCCTGTCACATTCGCCGGACTCTTATTCTTCAGCCACCGTCTGTTTGTGTGTGCAAGGAGAACGAGTTTTATGTTCGCGAGTGTGCGTACGCATGATTTGTCGTTCGGATGCGTGGTTGGAGATTTGTGTTATTTTGAAATGTGGCTATAAAATGTGACAATTATGCCATTGAATTATTATTTGCAAATGTGGTGGCAGTTATTAAGCGATGGTCGCTGTGTTGGTTTATTTCCTAAGAAAGGAAATTGTTAAACGTGAGTGAGAGAAGGGTGAAGATAATTCATATTTGTTTTATAGCCTGTTGAT
>CM031597.1:143143262-143187036 GCA_018398815.1 Conus ventricosus
TCCTGCCCCATGCCTTTTGTTGTTGGGGTTGGCTGCTTCAACGTTTCACCTATTCACCAGCTTCAACGTTTTACCTATTCACCTGCTAAAGGCTGTCTTAGACGGCCGCTGAGAGAACTTTGAAGAGATCTTGTGATTATTGATTCAGGACTCTGATAAGTGATTTTAGTGGCTGTCTCGAATTTACATTGCTCAAAGTGCGAACCACAAAAAGCCCTTTTTAACATTTCCCTGCAAGCACCTCCCCATCTATTGTGTGTGTGTGTGTGCTTGTGTGGGCGAATGAGAGGGAGGGAGAGAGGTGGAGACAGACAGACAGACAAAGAAGTAAAAAGACAGACAGACAGACAGACAGACAGACAGACAGACAAGATGTGGGAGTGAATGAGGGAGAGAGAAACTGATTAATTTTTTTTATTCACTTTAATGAAGATTAGGTTTTGCGATTAGAAAAAACTATGAATAATAGCTGAATTTACATTTACCCACCCAAAGTCATCCTCAAGTTCTTAATCAAGTCACTTATAAGTTCTTACTCAAGTCACTTATAAGTTCCTACTCAAGTCATCCTAAGTCATCCTCAAGTTCCTACTCAAGTCACTTATAAGTTCCTACTCAAGTCACTTATAAGTTCCTACTCAAGTCACTTATAAGTTTCTACTCAAGTCACTTATAAGTTCTTAATCAAGTTATCCTAAGTCACCCCAAGTTCTTAATTAAGTCACCCCAAGTTCTTAATCAAGTCACCCCAAGTTCTTACTCAAGTCATCCCCAAGTAACTTCTAAGTTCTTAACTTAAGTCACCTCAAGATTGTAATTAAGTCATCCTCTAAGTACAACCAAGTTCTTATTCAAGTCAACTTATAATTATTTATTAAGTTCTTAAAGTATTATTGCATCTGAAATGGATCAAAATGATCTTTTGCTGTTGGCGGTTCTGGCATGCTTTTTTGTTCGGCTTCTGTATTTAGTGGTTGAGATTTTTTGACTGCTTCGGTTTTTGCTGTCGTTGTTTATATATTTTATAACCGTAATAACCACCCCCAGCAGCAATGCCGCCAAAATGACAACTGTTTTAAGTACAATATTCCATGAAGACTTTGGCGGTGTAGGTCTTGAATCAACTTGTTCTGGTGTTTTTATAGCTGGCATTGAAACAACTGGCTGCGACTCTAGCACTTTTTCATTATGAGTTATATTCTGTGATTGTAACATTAATTTTGTTCGCTTGTTCCACTCTCCTAATTTTTTTCCTGCTGCAACACGTCCAGGATAAGGAGGCTTTTTACTGGTCACTTTCTCCACCTGATTCAATGTTTTCTGATTCAATGTTTCCTGATTCTGCTGATTTTCTGGTTCGATCATTTTTAAGGGAAACAAAATCTATATGATTAAAAGTAATTAATCCCATGATTAGCGGCGATAATAATGTTCCAAATTTGTAATACAGATCACACCCTAGAGACTCTAATGACTTTGTTAAAACTGGATCCTGTGTTAAATCATACATAAAATCTTGTTCAGAATCAATAGGCGCAAATTTACTTACTAGTTTAGTGTACAAACTAAGAACTGTTTGTCCTACACTTTTTACCATTCTTGATCCCAGTTGTGCTTCATACCTGTTGTGATACTTTACAATGTCTTGTGGCGACATCTGTTTAATCTGTTCTATGCTGAATTCATTTCCGAGGAACTGTTTTGTTTTTCCACATGCTGCCAAAGAATACAGCAGTTCCTTTTTGGGCATAATAGCTTGGTCATCAACTTGATCATTTGTAATCATAAGTTCAGGAAGGTTTAGGCTGCCCTGTAGCTGTAGTAGATCATCACTGTTCATGTTTTTTTTTTATTAATTATAATTATTTTATTTTTTAAAAATGAGCACCGAAAAAACTGTTACCAACCTAGTATACCATTCTGCTGTTATTGGGGGTCTAAGTGTAGGATACACAATGCTTGGTAAAAGCCTGTTAAAAATAAAACCGGCAGATCTTGGCAAACTAGACTTTGAAGACTCAGCAAAGCTGATTGCTATTATTACAGCTTCATTTGCTACGAAAGATTTTTAGTTAAGCAAGGAATAATTCCAGACAGTATTAATATGTAAAATTAAAATAATACATTTAAAAAATGGCTTCACTCGTAATGATGATTGGTGGCGCTGTGGTTAATGCGCTTGCTTTTAGCGGAAGTAATTACGCGTTTAGTAAACTGCGGGATGACGGCGAGAGAAAAAGACATAACAAAGCTATGGAGCAACTAGCCGCAGCACAAGATTACTATGAAAAGCAGAAAATTGAGCAGTTAGATTTTATTAACGATGAACTGAAAAAACAGGGACATGCAAGCAATAAAAGAATATTATCTTGTAACAGGCAAACCAATCGAGAAATTGCCCCCACCAAAATTCAGCGACTTTTATCAACCATCAGAAAAACAAAAGATGCAAGAAATCGTGTTTATTGTCTTTGGTATGACCGTTGTGTATTTTATTGCGCATAATATTGGCTGAATAAAAAATGAACAAAATCTATTATTCGCCAAAAGGATATTGGAAGGGAATAACAGCAATCAAAAAGCTAAGCCAAGCAGCTGGAGTCAGTGAACAAACACCAAAGGAATGGTTATCTAAACAAGCGATTTGGCAAATTTATTTACCAGCACCTAGACAAATACAAAGACCACACTTTGTGAATACAATACCAAACGACACCCATCAAATGGATCTTCTATATTTACCCCATGATACGATTAGGCGAAAAAGATTTAAGTACGCATGTCACGACCGACCCCTGGAGGTCTGCCCTGACAGGATCGGTCTAGATGGGAGTGAAGGGAGTGACTGAACTCACACGCCCCGCAAGAGACCACACAAGAAAGATTACGATACAACACCCCATTTATTCACACCAACACACACATAGACACAAATAAGCATTCCAACACACACAACATGCACAATCACACTCAAGCATTTTCAACACTCACGACATACACACAATTAAGCATTTCAACACACACGACATACACATAGTCGCAAACAAACATTTCAACACACACAATATAACTATAATCTTAAATAAGGATTTCCAGCACGCATTCCCCTCCGTGCTTCATGTGGTTCCCCCACATCCCTGCCTCCCCAAAGTCCACTGTGAGCACCGAGTCGCACCAAGTGCCCCAAACCGGGTTGGTTCCTGAACAAAGTGTCTTTCAACGCTGACACCATTGACACACACACACCCGAATTGCACGACGCACAACGAACCACACTGGTGACACGGGCTGTAGGAGGTCCGAAGACCGCGGAGAACGTGTCCCGTGGGACAAGGCGTTGTCGCTGAAGGTCCCGGACAGGGGTCGGGATCCTCCAGCAAAGTCCTGGTGCTCCTCAACCAGTGCGTGGCCCCCAACAGCGCAAGCTTCGGGTGAATCCCCCCGGGAGGAGAGGACACGGAAGGAACTGGAAGGAAAGAAGGAAGAAGGGTACTGGAACCCCGCAGTCAGTACGGTCTGATATTCGCTGCTCACTCCTAACAGCCACTCGCATGATGGGCGAGGGGAGGTGTTTGCTAATTAAATTAATGACATCAGCTCAACACAGACCTGAGCATAACAGTCAACAAACCAAACGAGGAACGTTCGCTAAAGGTCTCACACGAAGCAGGTAAGAGGTTACATTAACAGGCTAAACAAACAAATATCAATTTATATCTTCATCCTTCCCTCACTCACGTTCAACATTTTCCTTTCTTAGGAACTGAACAGATACAGCAACCGCTGCTCTATAACTGCCACCACATTTACAAATAATACTAACTCAATGGCACAATTATCCACACATTTTATAACAACATTTGAAAACGACACAATTCTCCAACCACACATCCAAACGACTAATCATGCGTACGCACGCTCGCAAACATAAAACTCGTTCTCCTTGCACCCACAAACAGACGGTGGCCGAAGAATAAGAGTCCGGCGAATGTGACAGGGGCGGACGAGCGAGACCAAGCAAGTACCAACCCTGAATCACCAGGTTCTCTCCCATCCCCACCGACTACCGCATCACCAGATGCATAAAAAGGAGAAAGAATTTTGGATATAATTTAGAATGGCCAGGTTAAAAATTGAATTAACAAGAAAAGCGGTCTCAAACAATATTTCTTTTATAATTTTGAAAACAAAAGAAAATTGCGCAAAAGAGAAGAATTAGCCGGCTAACAACAAAAAAAACAAACCACGAAACTGATGCTTACCAGCTACCCGTGGGTGACCCAGAAGTGGCGGGTCAAGCGACTCTCTGCCCTCTGTCCAGTCGAGAGGACCAGCAGAGCAGATGCGGAAAAGAGATGATGTCCCTCCCCTACAGGCCGACTGTAGGAATGAAGGTACCGACCATACCTTCGACGAAGTGGTGAAGAACCAGGACCGGAGCAGGCGCTCCCAGAGACATCTTCCGCTCGAGTGAAGAGAAAACCTGCCTAAGCGATGGCGGCCAACATGCCACCCTACGTCACAGTGAGAATACCTCAAGCCCAAGAGGAATCTTGCACGTGCGGCAGGTGAAAAGACAGGTGAGAGGCCGATAGACAGCAAGTTCGAGAGGAAGGTACCAGCCACCCGTGAACCTGCAGGATGAATTGCACGGGCAGTGGAATTAGAGAGAGAGAGAGAGAAAGCAAACCTAACCTGAGCTGAACGACATTAAGGTGCAAACGCACCACAAGCCACATTAAGGGACGGATACACGACCACAGCAACGACAATAAATAAATGAATAATTCCGCCACCCCAGATGGGTCCGTCCGCAAAGGTGATAGTATTCCCTATGAGAAGGGAATACATAGGTCGCTCCACCGCGATGGCCCACACTTCGCCACAGAAGTAGGGGGTGGAGACAGGAATGAGTACAGAAGGACGGGTGGAGGTAAAACCAGCCTCCAACCCGCACACATCGTAACTGGCACCCCGCTGAGCCTCAGGGGAAACCAAATCCTTATCCACAAAGATCGTTGATGCTCCCGAATCCTTGATGGTGTCGACCAAGGAAGAACCAACAATAGAGAGAAACACTGGCACTCCGTACAACCAGAAGCTGGGATGGAACCCACGTTAGCCGAGGCACGAGGACGCTGGAAAGAACTAGCCCCATGACACCGGCGGCTTTAGGACAATCTTTCCTAATGTGGCCGGGACGACCACAAAGAAAACACAGTCGGGGTGCTGAGGTCCCCAATGAACTGCCTGCCTTGTTCGACCCGCTAGCAGCCGTCGGCACCCTATTGCCACTAAATCCTGTGGGGGTCTTCCTGTCCGTATCTGGGCAGTGCCCATACGTTCTACGGACTTCAGCAAACACCTCAGCGGTATGAATCGCAGCCGCGAAATCCTGAGGTGCTGTCTCGCCTATACGGATCCTCAACTCTGGGACACAGTGTTGGTCAGCTGTTCGATGAGAATCAGATCCTCAAGCTCTAGCTTAGCCAACTGACGCCAGTACCCTAGCGTTTTGCGCACCTATCTCCAAACTGCACGAAGGTCTCATCGTTATTCTTTTTCATGGACCTGAATTTCCTCCTGTACGTCTCTGGAGTAAGGTGGAAACGCTTACGCAGAGCCAACTGCATGTCTGCATAAGACGCGCCTTCATTTAGAGTGAGCACACACTCCCTTGCAGCACCTGATAATCCAGAAAAAGGTGCATGGCCTTTTGTTCCTCAGACAATTGGTATGAACTAGCAACCTTGTCAAAATGCTCTAAGAGCATATCAATGTCCTCACTAGGTCTGAACTCTGGGAGCTTTAACTTTGGACCTCTAACTCTATCACTTGCCTGTCGATCAACCCCTGATTTACAGATGCGGGAGACCGCGAAAGAAGTTGTTCCATCTCCTCCTACGCAGAGCCTCCATCCTGTCTAGCTCTTCCCGACGGAGGGCTTCCTGTCTGACAGCCTCTTCCCTACGCAGAATAGCCTCTTCCCTACACAGAATTTCCTGTCTGTCAGTCTCCTCTCTGCGCAGAGCCTCCATCCTATTTAGCTCTTCCCGACGGAGCGTTGCCTCTTCCCTACGAAGGGCTTCCTGCCTAGCAGCCTCTTCACTACGCTGTGTAGCATCTTCCCTACGCTGCCGCTCCAGAAACATAAGGACGGAGGCGATGTCCTGGGCAGGATTCACCACTCCGACACGGGAGGATGACCCGTTTGACCCGTCCCTTGGGTCTCGACTTTCCCATGAGGAAAGTCTCCCGGGGCATACTCCTTACGAGGGGAAGCATGAAGAAAAGAGGGTTTTGATTTCTGTGACTCAACAGAAGCCCACAGTTGCTTCGCTATACTTTGACGCTTCCGAGCGGAAGTGCCAGTCGGGGTCTCAACAGGAAGATCCCCTAGCGAAGAGGTAGTGAAAGTACTCGCTGGACTATCGGCTACAGCACTGGAATAAGTAGAAGTCACTGTAGTCGCAGTACTGGTACTAATAGTAGGGACTACATTTTGAAGACCTTTCTTCTTCGACGCACGCGTCGCCATACCACCAGCACCGGACGTCGCCATGACAACTATATCCTACGGTTATCAAATACAGGAGAAAGACAAATCCACTTGAAAAACAGATACCGCACGGATATGTCACGTCTCTTGGTGACTAACTGAAAACTAGCAAAAAAAAAAATGTCAACGTGCAATGTCGGCTGCTCCCACTCTGGCAACACCGCGCTCTACAACACGAGCAACAGTGCGGTGGGGCTCACCGGAAAAAAAAACAAAAAAAAAATGTCCAGGCTGCTCCCACTCTGGCAACACCGCGCTCCACAGCACGAGCAACAGTGCGGTGGGGCTCACCGACAAAGAAAAAACAATGACAGAAGGAATCCGGAAAAAAAAAATGTAACACTAACGTCTGATACACCCACTGGTTAAATACAAAACAGGAACAGCAGACTGAGTGGCAACAGAAAGGAGAGAACTATAAAATGCCGCTTCTAACTCACTTTCGCCCTCAACCAGTTTTCGGGCGAAAGTGACCTAGAAGCGGCATTTTATAGTTCTCTGACAAGTAAGATTTCAATAACCAAAAAATAACGATTATCTACAAACAAACATACTGTGTAGGATTGTCCGTTTTCAATACTAATTTACTAAACTTTTCAGATTTCAATAACATCATTTTCACTCTTACATTCATCAAATGCGTCTCTGTGTTTCATGTGGAATAAAACTACAGTCTTGTTTACTGACTGTGTGTCTCCGGCATGAGTAATATGAGAAAGGTAAATGACGGTGGCAACACCCCTAATTGCTAGTGCCGATAGTAAGAACTTGGAAAGAGCGGAGATAATAGTCGGGGCTTGCCGCACGCACGCATGCGCGTGTTAGCAACCAAGCTTCCTCTACCTGTGCTATCTTGTCATTCTTCATTTGGAGGTGCGCTGTGCTGGTCTGCGTGGTTTTCAGTGAGAAGAGTTTTTTACCTGTAAAAGCTTTTGCTTGTGCCGGTTGATTTTTATTTCAATCAAAACAGGATACAAGTCGCAAGATAGCATCTTAGAGAGAGAGCTTCTTGATTCACAAACCGTTCATCAAGAATTGTTAGATTTCTCAAAGCAAACTAGTAGTTTAATTCTTCCCGAGGATATGGAGCGGCAAAGTAGATGGACTGAAGATCAACTTTCTCTTCTTGATGGATACATCTCTTTTCTCAATAACCTCATCCATGAACATTCAGCTGTAAGGGAAGAAATCAATAAAGCGCCAACACCTTTGTTAGAGCAGCCAAAGGGTGCCAGTCAGCCAAGCAGTGAGAGGGAACTTGGCACTCTGTCAAGCCAGCGGTCCTGTAGGAGCGGTCAAAGGTCATCCGCCAGCCGATCGATGAAGGGATTATTTTAGGAGGTCTACGTCAGAAGGAACTGGTACTCTGCCAAGCCAGCGGTCCTGTAGGAGCGGTCAAAGGTCATCCGCCAACCGATCGATGAAGGGATTATTTTAAATGCTTGTGTGTGTGTTTGTGTGTGTGTGTTTGTGTGCGTGCGTGTGTGTGCGTGCGATCGTGTTTGTATATATGCTGTTATTGTTGTTGCTGTCGCTGCTGTCATTGTTGTTGTTTTGTTGTTTTACTGATAATAACTATATTCTGGACATTCGTTTCTTATAAATAATCAAAGGTGCGCGCGCGCACGCACACACGCATGCACACCCCACCCCACCTCACCCGCCCCCACCCCACACACGCACACACTCAAGTCACTAAGTTCTTAACTCAAGTCACCCCAAGTCACTTCTAAGTTCTTACTCAAGTTATCCTCAAGTCATCCTCAAGTTCTTACTCAAGTTCTTACTCAAGTCACTTCTAAGTTCTTACTCAAATCATCCTCAAGTCACCCCAAGTTCTTACTCAAGTCACCTCAAGATTGTAATTAAGTCATCCTCTAAGTACAACTAAGTTCTTATTCAAGTTATCTTATAATTATCAAAAAAACAATACAATCTATGTTTTTGTCTTAAATAGTAGATGTCTAATATAGTACACACACGCCTCAAAAAACGCGTTATCGTCGAGGATGTCTTGCTTAGCGTTCTCTGCGCAAGATCGGCCAGCATAGATCTTAATGAAGTTCTTACATCCTAAGCAACCGCATTGATTACAATTCTGGTCTATGGAAATGTCTTTTATAGACTCCATGTCTTTATTTATTGACTCCATCATTTTATAATACGCCATGATCTATTTTATCAAAAATTTTTAAAATTACGTTCTTAAAAATATTATTCCATTTGAAATGGATCAAAACGATCTTTGTTGTTGGCGGTTCTGGCATGCTTTTTGTCTTCTGTATTTAGTGGTTCAGGTTGTTTTGACTGCTTTTGTTTTTGTTGCCATTGTTTATATATTTTATAACCGTAATAACCGCCCCCAGCAGCAGCAAGGGCGCCAAAAATGACAACAGTTTTAAGTTCAATATTCCATGAAGACTTTGGTGCTGTAGGCCTTGAATCACATGGATTTTTTATAGCTGGCATTGAATCAACTTGTTCTGGCGTTGGCGGTGTTATGTTTTTCGTGATGAGTTATATTCTGTAACATTAATTTTCTTTGTCTGTTCCACTCCGCTAATTTTTTTCCTGCTTCAACACGCCCAGGATGCTTCTCACTGGTCACTTTCTTCACTGGATTCAATGTTTTCTGATTCTGCTGATTTTCTGGCTCGGTCATTTTGAAGGAAATAAAATCTATATGATTAAAAGTAATTAATCCCATGATTAATGGCGATAACAATGTTCCGAATCTGTAATACAGATCACACCCTAGAGACTCTAATGACTTAGTTAAAACTGGATCCTGCGTTAAATCATACATAAAGTCTGTTCAGAATCAATGGGAGCAAATCTACTGACTAGTTTAGTGTACAAACTAAGAACCGTTTGCCCAACACTTTTTACCATTCTTGATCCCAGTTGCGCTTCATACCTGTTATGATACTTTACAATGTCTTGTGGTGACATCTGTTGAATTTGTTCTATGCTGAATTCATTTCCGAGGAACTGTTTTGTTTTTTTTCCACATGCTGCCAAAGAATACAGCCTCTCCTTTTTGGGCATAATAGCTTGGTCATCAACTTCTTCATTTGTAAGTCCAAGACGGTTTAGGCCGCTCTCGTAGCTCTAGCAGATCATCGCTGTTCATGTTTTGTATTAATTATAATTATTGTATTTTCTAAAAATGAGCACCGAAAAAACTGTCGCCAACCTAGTATACCATTCTGCTGTTATTGGAGGCCTAAGTGTAGGATACACGATGCTTGGTAAAAGCCGTTAAAAATAAAACCGGCAGATCTTGGCAAGCTAGACTTTGAAGACTTGGCAAAGCTGATTGCTATTATTGCAGCTTCGTTCGCTACGAAAGATTTTCTAGTTAAGCAAGGAATAATTTCAGAGAATATAAATATGTAAAATTGAAAAAATACATTTATAAAAATGGCTTCACTCGTAATGATGATTGGTGGCGCTGTGGTTAATGCGCTTGCTTTTAGCGGAAGTAATTACGCGTTTAGTAAACTGCGAGATGACGGCGAGAGAAAAAGACATAACAAAGCTATGGAGCAACTAGCCGCAGCACAAGATCACTATGAAAAGCAGAGAATTGAGCAGTTAGATTTCATTAACGACACACTGAAAAAACAGGGACATGCAGCTTACACATTTAAAGATGTTGATCAAGCAATGAAAGAGTATTATCTAGTAACAGGCAAACCAATTGAGACATTGCCCCCACCAAAATTCAGCGACTTTTATCATCCATCAGAAAAACAAAAGATGCAAGAAATCGCGTTTATTGTCTTTGGTATGACCGTTGTGTATTTTGTTGCGCATAATATTGGTTGAATAAAAAATGAACAAAATCTATTATCGCCAAAAGGATATTGGAAGGGAATAACAGCAATCAAAAAGCTAAGCCAAGCAGCAGGAGTCAGTGAACAAACAGCAAAGGAATGGTTATCTAAACAAGCGATTTGGCAAATTTATTTACCAGCGCCTAAACGAATACAGAGACCACACTTTGTCAACACAACACCGAACGACACCCATCAAATGGACCTCTATATTTACCCCATGACACGATTAGGCGAAAAAGATTTAAGTACGCACTTACAGTTATTGACATGGCTTCAAGATACAAAGATGCAGAACCATTAACACAAAAGAGTGCTTCTGCTGTTGCTGTTGCTATACAACTGATATACCAATGAGGCCCCTTAACTTATCCTCGCATGATTCAAGTCGATGATGGAAAAGAATTTAAAGGCCAAGTGAATCAATTATTGTTGAAACATAGAGTTACCATTAAAAGAGGCATTCCAGGAGTTCACAGATCACAGGCTTTAGTTGAAAACTTTAACAAACAGTTAGCTGAAAGGCTTTTTTCCTACCAGTATCACAGAGAGCTGATTGACAATTCTCGCAACACAGAATGGGTTAGAAGACTGCCCTCAGTTCTACGTGCAATGAATAATGAAGAATTTAAATTAACGGGTCTAAAACCAGTACAAGCAATCAAAAAACAAACAATAAATGCTGTTGAAGGAGAGTCTTCATCCAGCAAACTATTGCCGTTTGGTTTGAAAGTAAGGTACCTTTATTTACCGGGAGAAGCAGAAGGGGACACTCGCATCAGGGCAACCGATCCCGTTTGGAGTGTTGATCCATATGAAATAAAAAGAATTGTAAAAATGAATCCGCCCGTGTATTATTTACGAGAAACTGACACAACAAAACAACCAGCTCCTCAAAGATCTTTTGTGAAGGAAGAACTGCAGATAATTCCACCAGACACAGTTCCGCTTTAATTAATTTACGTAAATATATTTGAGTTAAAAATGGAAGCTCAGAAGGAAGCGCAGAATGAAACAAGAATGATAAAGGAAAAGACCTTTGAATTGATACGGGAATTATTTGATTTGAGTTCTGCTATTAGTGCAACATTTGCGAGGATTCATCAGCACATGGCAATGCATCAAGATCACCTACAACCCAAAATCCCAAATTTTGATTATCAAACATGGGGAAAGAATATCTTGAAATAATTAAAAAAAGTCCGGGCACATCAAGCAAACGTGAGAAAAAATTTGTCTGAATTGGAGGATGATATGATTGATCTTATAGATAAAGTTAAGGAAAAATATGAACCCGAAGAATGTATATAATTATGCCGTTCTCCAATGCCCGATTGCATATGAAAACTCTGGATTAACAAACACACGTTTTGTGTTTGTTCTGTCTAATGACTTCTTTGTTACAACCGTTGTGTTGATCTCATGTAGATTAGATCGCAGTTTTACGTTGTCATGATGAAAAGTCTTATTGTCAAACAATGCTTCTTTATAGTTGTCATGCGATATGTTTGACTGCACAACACTGCGAGATATTCCTTTTGCTTTCTTAATGGTTTTCTCCTGCTAGAAATACTGTACATTTTCGACCTTAAACCAATAAACTCCTTAATCACCTTTCCAGATAATTCATCTTTCATCTTTCCTAAAACCTTCTTATTAGTAATTGAATGCAAAGGCGAATCTTTAGGGTAATCGGATGTGTCGTACCATCCCGCATGCCCTTTAGCTACTTCTATTTCCATGTCTTTATAGATGTCTTTAGTAGGGATATCTATAACAAAACTATCTGTATCTGTGTAAAGTACTCTGGGCTCAGGATACGAGGGCTTAAAGTAGTCATAAAGAAATTCTAACATCAAAAGCTTTGATAATTCTAAAACAGTAAACCCAATAAATACGGGCTTATCCAATTTGACTTTCTTTTTTTTTCATCATTATACCAAAAAGCTGATCATGAAACCTTCTAAAGTCCTGATAATTTGGTTTTGAAGTCAGCTTAATTGCTTCGTTCTCTTTGGTGACCAATCTGACGTCTTTACGCTTGTGGGGATTCTCCATAGTCTTTCCAAAACAGCTGTTGTTCATCAGCTTGAAAAAGTCTTTTTCTGAAGCATCTGTGGATTTAGTTTTAAGATCAGTGTTCTTCATGATGTATGGTTTCATGAACTGTTCTTGATCAAAAGCAATTACACGATGAACAGCTGTCAACTTCAAACCATGTCTTAAATAAAATTGTAGAAGTCTGTAATGACAGACATATTTTTTTTTACCTCGAAGATTAGGCACAAGTTTAGGCGGCTCTGTTTTTGCCATCTTTAGACTTTCTGCTGCTAACGGATAGTCATTATGCAGGTCATGGAGTTCCTGAGGATATTCTAAGTCAACTTCTAGAATGTATCCGCGCTGGTGACCCGGCGTCAAACTGCTCAACCACTTTAATGCTTTTTGAATATTATTTGTACCGCCCCCTGTGTACATTTTAAAGTTGCGTAATGGAAGTGATTGCGCCATAGCCCAACCATACAGATTGTTTGCATCTAAATACATGAGATAGTTAGACCTTTTACTCGGTTCATAGTCGTCCAAGTATTTGTTGTTTGCTTTACAGTAATGGTGCGACGCCATACTAATTCCTCCACGCAATCCGTTTTCAATCATCTGAATCATTGGTAGGTCAGACAATAAATCAATCTTTACTCCAGTAAACTTTAAGAAAGCGTCCCAGCTCATCCCGGGCGCAGAAATATAATGCGCGGGATCCAGGCTATAATGTTTCATGCAGGTCTTTCTATAATTTTCAAAGACGTCCGCCAACAAACATACATCAGCCATCAAGTATGAATCATGATAGTCCTCCCATTGTTTTACACTCTAACTTCTGCCACGCATCTTGAGCATGCTGGTAATCGGAGTCGCTGATTTCCTTTTCCTCTAAGACTAGAACCAGAACGCAACTTTAGGAGGAAGTGTGTCTTCATCAAACCTTTCCCAACTGTTCATGTATTCATAAGGGTAAACGCCCTTTCTAACAAGTGTTGGGTCAAAATATTCTTCTGTTATTGGCAGGACTTTAAGGACATAGCCAGCGACTCTAATGATCCCATCATGTGCTGCATAGAGTCATAAAAAGACATGTTATTTAAAGTGAAACACATGTACTTTTCTGATGACTGTGCAATGCATGACACCCTAAAGGCGCTGGTTACTGCTTGCATTATAAGGTGAGAGTCGTAAACCTCGCAAGTTGTAAAAGAATATAGGCAGCTTCCATGTTTTTGGTTCAAACTTTAATTGAAGATTGCATTTACTGTGCGCTGCTCCTCTAAACTTTCCACTAATGTGATCATGGTCTCTTACTGTCGGATTTTCTGCATCTGAGGAGAGACCTAAACCACAAATCCAACAATGTGTGGCTGATTTATACTGTTCTTGGTCTTAGGTGTCATTATGATTTCAGATAAATTCAGATTATTAGAACATTACGCACTTTTTGCATGCGTTCTAAGAAGTATTCTGCAGCATTTGGTCCTCTGTATAATTCTGGTGTTGAATGAGCGCCATCCGACCTAACAACAATGAAAGCAAATGAACAAATCTGATGATTACTCACAAAGGCTGTTTTGGAAGTTTCTGGGGGGTTGGCCCCTCATAAGGAACAATGAGTGATTCGAAGTCTGCGTAAACCAACAAAATGGACTAGTTTGCATCCGTTTCCAGTTTCTTAAAACTAAATTTACTGCCTTCTGGGGGCGTAATTAGTTCCGTATTACACTCAACTGGGCTACTACAATGTTTTTTAAATGTTCAAGCGGGGCTGGAATAGATGGCATTTTTATTAAACATTTTCTGCAGAATTCTTGTTTATGGTAATGCTTTGAAGTATGCCGCAATAATCTACTCATTGTTCGTATCAATGTGGTAAAAGCGGTAGCCCCGCGTGAAAACATCAGTAGTAAGTCCACATGATTTTTGTCTGGCTCGCCAATCGTTTGACTGTTCTTGGACACTCTGATGGGCTGTAGATTTGTTTCCTCATCCCATGTGTAGATATTGACAGTTATTGTTTGTTTTGTTCTTCAAACTGATCAATTTTGTCCACGCTAACAGGAAAGGATATTCCACTAAAGTTAAGATCATTGATGTAAGGGCGATAGTTAGACACTCTCTCTGCGTTTTTGCGGGCGTAATGCAGCCTTGCGAGAACACACCACATGAAACATTTGTCGTCTGAATTCTTTATGTTTAAAACTGCTCTCTTTGCGACTAATGCTGGGGCAGCGGAATGTAAGCTTGCCAACAATCGGTGCATACTTAGACAGTTTTAATCTGATCTCTAAGACTTCGCCCTCTGACCAACCAGAGCCTCTCATTTTGGCTTCTTCAGCGGCCACATCAAACTGTGTAAGCAGTTCGTCTGCCCAACCGGGTGTTAAGTCATTATGAGAAAGAATAGTCTGTTGTTTAGTCGAGACCCAGACTTCTAGATTTTCTTCATTTATTTGTTACATAGTCGATTAAAACAGCTAACATTACTTTAACTGGCGGGTCTATTGTTAGTTTACCCGGAACTTGAGAAATAGCATGACCAACACTTGCCTGTACTTTTGCTGGATCAATAACATCTAGACTAATATCATTTAAAGCTTTTGATAAATCTTCTTGCATTGCTTCAAACAATTCGTCTGGGCCTTCATATATCTTATCCATGCTGAGTTTCTTTTCTAACTCAAAATATTTATTTAAATTAAAAAAATAATTAATCAGAATCAATATCGACGGTCTTTTTGTGCTTAGACTCATAAACTAAAGTATAAACACCCTTTGACGTTGTTAATGTGAGCTGTTTAGAACAGAGTTTAATGTTTCGTCTACTTTTTTAAACATTCCTTTTTTATCTGTTCGGGGTCTGGCTGTTGAGAAAAACTTGTCCTTGCCTTTCTTTGAAGATCAAACTTTTGTCTTTTGTAGTCATTAAAATCAGCCTGTAAACGACTAAATTCTTCATCCGTGATGTTTGAGTCAGCTAGTGCTTTATTTATTATCAGATTAAAGGAACTAAGTTTAGCTGTTATTAGTTGAACCATGGCTGTGTGCTTTTGGAGTTTAGTTTTTATTTTTTTGCTAGCAGCACCTACAGCTAATGAACACAGGCCAAGAGCTAAAGACAAACCACCTAGAGGTAAAGCTGCGGGTGCGCCTATGCCCGTTGCTAAGAGACCAACACTCGTTCCAGCTGATGCAGCGCTTATAGTCGATGCTCCAGTATTAACATAGGTAACAGCATTAAAGGCAGCAGAATACCTTCGTTTGGCTTTACTGTATTTTGAAAGGTCCTGCTCTAGTTTTTGTTGCATTTGTGTAATGTTTGTTAATCTGAAGGTTTTTACTTCAGGGTGTTCTACAGCAGCAGAGACGACCTTGGAGTCGATGTTGCCTTCTATAACAGCAGAGTTGCCTGCTATCTCTTCTTTAGGTACTTTTGGATAATTCTGAACAGACATGCTTTTTTAAAAATGAAAAAATAATTTAGTATACTATACTTTTTAATCTGTTTTTCTCGAATATTCAGCTGCGCATCATATATTAAAAACAAATGTGCATTAAGCGGTTTATCACTCTCTTTTTCTTTATCAATTTGAATGTTTATTACGTCTTTAACCTCTCTCCCACTTCCATGCAACTGATTATCCTCTGTCACCCTTAGGTCAATCCATAAGCCGTATTTCGTTGTTAAATAATCATCGAGTCTAAGATTGTGAAGGTGCAGATCTTTAGACACAAGGTCTACTGTTGGATTTCTACACCTCCCACCCCCGAACAATTTTCTTATTTCGTCAAAATGCTGATAAGGTTTAAGCTCGCTAGCATAGATTTGGTTAGGACTACCCTCAATCGAACATTGTACTTTCGTTATTTTAGGATTAATAAACTTTTCACTTCCTCTTTTGAATGGTTCTTCATCTTCACACAGCAATAAAATACCTTTAAGCGATCTTGCTGCGACACTAAAACTAAAATTCCATATAGCGTCGGCCTTGCTTCTGGGATATGTTGTATGATGAATCACTCTTTCGTAATATATTGTTAATTTTGACTGATATTGTTGCTCAATCAGCCTTGCTAAATCAGGGTTGCTAACAACGTCAAACTCTAACGAGATGTCAGAAATGCTGTACTTTGCTTCAGTGTCTGATGATCTGATAACGCGTTTGTATTCATTAAAAGTTAGTTCATATGACAATCTGTCTTGTAATGCTCTTTGAAAGTATGGCGCATGAGATTTTAACAACTCAAAACCTAAGGAATGGAAAAGCGATTTCCATACGCAAAATTTACAGCTAAATGCTTTTTGCCGTCTGGGTTAGCATTTCCGGCGTCTATTCTGTGTTTTAGTCCATCATCATTTTCGATTCCTTGAAACGCAAGATCAGCCCTTTCATTCTCGGTTAGCCATAGATCAGAATAGGTTAAAAATATGTCTGCATTGTGTAAAGAAAATACTTCTTGCCCCTCAAGTTTTACAGAAATTTTCTTAACGATTGCCCGTCCCAAATTCTGGACAACTGTCCTGTTTGGGTCTGTTTCTGATGTGAGTTTCTATTTTGAAAGTAAGTCGTGCAGAGCCTGGCACAATCACTTCATCCGCTCCTAGGTCTGGAAATCTGACAGTAAGAATTTGATCCGCATCAATAGTAGATGGATTATTTGGAACAGTAATATTCCGTTTATTTCCCTGCGCGGCATGGGGCTCTTTCAGTTTTCTATGCGGGTCAAGAATCAGCCATATACTTCTGACATTTTTATAAAACAAAATAAAAAGTTAATTATTTAAAAACATGGCAGGCATTGGAGGTGAAGAAGATTATGATATTTTTGATCTTGGAGACGACATGAGTGATTCTCCTTGGGAGCGGCATCGCTCGGGGCCCTCATTGCATGATGAATTAGTAGAAGAAGGGCAGCAAAGGCGTAGATTAACAGAAAGTAAGGCCAGATCATTATACCAAAGTTTAGGACAAGAACAACCCAAAACTATATACCCTGATGATTTGAAGTAAAAGATAACCATTTGTATTTTAGAACCGACAAAGGAGAACTTGTTCAGCTTACGTAAAAAACGAGACCCATCAAGGTTTGTAGGCATGGGTACAATTAAACAAAAGCTCAGTGCGAGCGAGCGGAATCGCCTTGGCTTTACTAAACCGGAATTAGATCCGGAGAAAGTTGCAAACTTCAAACAAAACAAGAATTTCCCAACAGATAACCAAAAATGCAAAAATAAAACTTGAAGATTTAACCCCAAACAGCAGACAAAAATTAATAAAAAAAAGAAGAAGAAACCATGAAAAAGAAGAAAAACATTAAAAAAAACAACGAACCCGGTACCTAAGAGAATTATTACCTTGACCTTTTTAAGAAATAAATGGGAAAATTTAAAAAAAAATTTAGAAGGGGGTCATTGCAACGTTATAACCCCTTAGGTTTTTTGCAAAAGTACTTGGTGAGGGCTATTACGGGGGGGTGGGGTGGTCAAGTCCAGTCCTCCCCGCCATCCCCCCATCACCGCCTGAAAATCATGGGAAAAAAAACGGGTTTGATCATCTTGCAGTTTTTTAAAAAAAAATTACCCGGTAAAGTATAGCTTTTACCGGTATTTTTGGGAGTACGTTAGCTGGTTTTGTCTAGCGAGCAAATAGTTGGTTTTGGGGCCGAGCCCTTTGGGGGCTTAGTTTTTTAAATAGTTGGGTTATTTTAGTAAGATAAAGACCAAGTAATCCTAACCCTTAACAACAACAAGTGCTGTCTTTCATTTTCTGGTCATTATTTTTGATTTAAAGGGGTTTTTGTTTTGGGCCCCTCAGGGATTAGACTTAATCTTGGGGGGCATGTGTTTTTTTTATTGTTTGAAAATATTACGGGCCAAAATTTTTATGTCTTTTTTTTCCGCCCTTCTGTTCATTGTGCCAAAAGGGTTTTTCATTGTTGTAGTTTTTTATTTACCTTTGGAGTCTGAGGTCAGAAGGCAGATGTATAAACCAGTGCCAACAGCAAATTTACTTTTGATCTTGCGTTTTGTAAAACATTTGGTATTTTTTTTAAACTTAATAATAAACGTAGAAAAATTGGCTTTCCTCTAAATTTGCTAAGTATTGTTTTTGCCATCAAAGCCTTAGAAGGATTATTAGCCGACTTGTTGTGTTTGGGAAACCCTGCAAACACCAAAGTAAGTAGAATAGAGTGTTTTTTCGTTCTATCCCGTTAGTTAGGCCCTTGAAGTGTCTAAGATAAATGTTGCCCATGCTGTTTTATGCTTTTGCTCTATGGCCCCTAGGTGAACAGTTGTGCCTGAAGAGAAAGTTTAAGGGGGGGTCCCACAAGTTTATTTCTGTGCAGCCCCAAAATTAAGGGGTCCCCAAAAGCCTGTTTAAAAGATCCGATTTTTGTCTAAAGTCGTTTAAAAACATTATTAAATTCGTACAAACCCTTTCAAAAGTTTTCATTCTATTCTGTTGCAAAATGGATTAAAGTTTTTTCTTTTGGGCAATGGTGCTTGCAGTTCAGTAAAAATAGTTGAAGGTGTAAAAATTTGAAATCTATACATGCCCTCACCAAAAGGATTAATTTTAAAAATATCAGAACGATCCCCCCAAAGGTTGATGCAAAAAAAACACAAAAATTTTAAAGGGTTGATAAAACTGCATGGGTGATGAACCCCACTTTTGGGGGTTAGCTTTTTTAATAGGGGGGTTAAGAATTGTTTTTGGAGTACTCACCTTTTCTTTAAAGTGTCAGATGAGTCACAGAAGTCAAGAGTATCAGTTTTTATTTTTTTTTAAAATTAAGTGGGGCCCCAAAAGAATATTTTTTATCAGTTATTTGAATGCACTCATTTTTTTTTCGTTTTAAAAATGTTTTTTTAACAATAACATCAAGACCGTCCCTTTGTTTTAGAAAGCTGTTAAAAAAACGATTTCGGAACCAAAAAAGGTCGCCCATAAAATTTTTTTCAAAGTCGTTGGTTAATAATTTTTAAATCCTAAAAAAAATAGATTCAAAAAAAATGACAAAACGGGGCCAAAGTTACCCTTTTCAATCCTGATGGGTTTTTTGGGCTTTTCACTAAAAGAAGCTGAGTAACTTTCACATTACCCAAAATTAACAATGCAAAACTGAAAACAATGTTTTTTTTCAAGCCTGAAAAAGAAGCAGGTTCTATTTTTTATAAAAAACAGCTAAATGTTAGGCTTTCAGCTGACAAACATAGATTTAGAGTTACCCCAAAAAAAATACTTATGAGGGGAAAGTCCCCCTCGATCTTGCATTACTCATTATCTTGTTTATTTGGATGGCAAGCATATGAAAACTTAAATTTTATGGAAAGGCCCTTTAAATTTCTAAGGCTCTTCCGGGGGGGAAAACTGCATATTTCATTATGAAATTATAAATTCCCCAATTTACAGTTTTTTAAAAGATTGTTTGTGGGAGGGTTGGTCATTTAATATAAAGATCACAGACAAAACAGGAAAAGGTAAAAATTTATAAACCCCACATTGTTTTTGGGGGAAAAAAATAATAACTGACTAAAAAAGTCCGGGGGCCGAAAAACGGGGGTTTCTTGACGCCTGTGGGGATTAAATTTTTTGAATTTAAAAAACCTTGCGACGTTGCGGACTTTGAACGAACGGGGGAATTTGGCGCTTTGTATGGTTTTGAGTACCTAAAGATGGGGATTAAAAACGCAAAGAGGTTTTCGACCAAAAAGTTTCCTAAACTAGAACAAATACGCAATCTAGAAGCAAAAAATGTTGGCCTATGAATATAAAATGTTTTGAAAACCTGCCCCCAAATGGCACTTGGAACCATATTTTGAATGGGGAAAAAAAATTTGAATTCATAAGCCCATTTACATTTTTTTTTCCCTCAAAAAAATTTCAGAAAAGCATTAACTTGGCCCCTTTTCAGTAAGTCTTATGCCCGAGACAATGTCGGAAAAAAGATTGAAAAAAAAGCCCTATGGGGAAAAACAGTACTCTCCACAAAAGGAAACGGTTTTAAAGGGTGCTTTTACAAAATTACAGTTCATTCCGCAAATGAAATTAGAAGATGCGTTCACAATGATATTTGAAATTTCTGTCTTAAAAGATAAGGGAGGGATGGGGTTGTGGCGTTAGTGACGTCCTTCTAAAAGGAATTCTAATTAGCTGGCAAAACTTAGACGTTGAAAAACTTAAAGTTACCGTCGTCATTCTTCACAATGGCGAGGATATTAAGGTCATAACAACAAGCAACAAAATCAATATTAGTCTAAATAGAAACAATCTTACAGAACTGAATTGGATTAATCTTACGCATTTAGATCTTATAGGATTTTATTATACTGAACAAGTTTTGACAGAGAGCATGATAAAAACAATAACTGGATTAGATTAAATTCTGTTATAAAACTATGGAGCAGTTAAACTTTATGACAAAAACCCCTCATTGTTCATTAATTTGTGGACAAACTGGTTGTGGGAAAACAATATTTGTCCTCAACCTATTACAAACAGTTTATCGTTATAATTTTGATTATATTGTGATTTTCTGTCCAACACTTAAAAGGAACAAAGCATATCATGATAGAAGGTTTATATGGACAGACGATGACGTATATTTAGTTAATCCTAGCACTAAACTGAGTGAGTGTTTAGAATACTTTTATAAAGTGTTTGAGGGAACGCAGACACTCTTTATTATAGATGACTGTTCGGCAGAAAAAGATATAGTTAAAAAGAGAAACACTTTGTCAAAACTGGCTTTCAGCGGAAGACATGATGGGATAAGTGTGTGGATTTTATGTCAAAAATATAACTCCGTTTTAAAAGACTTTAGAGAACAGTTAAAGACTGTAGTTTTATTTCACATGAAAGACAGAGACGCATTTGATAACTGTATGCGTGAAAATGATGTTATTGAAAATGATCAGGAAAAACACAGGATTAAACAAAAACTAAAATCTGAAAAGTTTAGTAAATTAGTATTGAAAACAGATAACCCTACACAGTATGTTTGTTTGTAAAAAATCGTTATTTTTTGGTTACTTGTCAGAGAACTAATAAATGCTGCTTCTAGGTCACTTTCGCCCGAAAACTGGTTGAGGGCGAAAGTGAGTTAGAAGCGGCATTTATTAGTTCTCTAAAGGAAAGTCTTAACGGCTGTAACTGCGTGAGGCACCCGGCGGAAGGAGGAGGTCTGGTCGCGGTCGACTCCCCCTGGTCTCACCTCGACTCCCCAGCCACACCAGATGTTCCCTCGGCCACCAAGACTCCCTACACGCTAGAGTCACCCAGCCAACCACCCACAAACAAACATGACAAACTAACTAAACGTATACAAAACAGACAGAACTGGACAGGTACTCCGCGAAAAGAGAGAGACAGCCAGAGCCCTTCACATCCCGGACGAGCCCCCACAAATGTCACGACCGACCCCTGGAGGTCTGCCCTGACAGGATCGGTCTAGATGGGAGTGAAGGGAGTGACTGAACTCACACGCCCCGCAAGAGACCACACAAGAAAGATTACGAAACAACACCCCATTTATTCACACCAACACACACGTAGACACAAATAAGCATTCCAACACACACAACATGCACAATCACACTCAAGCATTTTTAACACTCACGACATACACACAATTAAGCATTTCAACACACACGACATACCCATAGTCGCAAACAAACATTTCAACGCACACAATATAACTATAATCTTAAATAAGGATTTCCAGCATGCATTCCCCTCCGTGCTTCATGTGGTTCCCCCACATCCCTGCCTCCCCAAAGTCCACTGTGAGCACCGAGTCGCACCAAGTGCCCCAAACCGGGTCGGTTCCTGAACAAAGTGTCTTTCAACGCTGACACCATTGACACACACACACCCGAATTGCACGACGCACAACGAACCACACTGGTGACACGGGCTGTAGGAGGTCCGAAGACCGCGGAGAACGTGTCCCGTGGGACAAGGCGTTGTCGCTGAAGGTCCCGACGGGGTTCGGGATCCTCCAGCAAAGTCCTGGTGCTCCTCAACCAGTGCGTTGCCCCCAACAGCGCAAGCTTCGGGTGAATCCCCCCGGGAGGAGAGGACACGGAAGGAACTGGAAGGAAAGAAGGAAGAAGGGTACTGGAACCCCGCAGTCAGTACGGTCTGATATTCGCTGCTCACTCCTAACAGCCACTCGCATGATGGGCGAGGGAGGTGTTTGCTAATTAAATTAATGACATCAGCTCAACACAGACCTGAGCATAACAGTCAACAAACCAAACGAGGAACGTTCGCTAAAGGTCTCACACGAAGCAGGTAAGAGGTTACATTAACAGGCTAAACAAACAAATATCAATTTATATCTTCATCCTTCCCTCACTCACGTTCAACATTTTCCTTTCTTAGGAACTGAACAGATACAGCAACCGCTGCTCTATAACTGCCACCACATTTACAAATAATACTAACTCAATGGCACAATTATCCACACATTTTATAACAACATTTGAAAACGACACAATTCTCCAACCACGCATCCAAACGACTAATCATGCGTACGCACTCTCGCAAACATAAAACTCGTTCTCCTTGCACCCACAAACAGACGGTGGCCGAAGAATAAGAGTCCGGCGAATGTGACAGGGGCGGACGAGCGAGACCAAGCAAGTACCAACCCTGAATCACCAGGTTCTCTCCCATCCCCACCAACTACCGCATCACCAGATGCATAAAAAGGAGAAAGAATTTTGGATATAATTTAGAATGGCCAGGTTAAAAATTGAATTAACAAGAAAAGCGGTCTCAAACAATATTTCTTTTATAATTTTGAAAACAAAAGAAAATTGCGCAAAAGAGAAGAATTAGCCGGCTAACAACAAAAAAAACAAACAAACCACGAAACTGATGCTTACCAGCTACCCGTGGGTGACCCAGAAGTGGCGGGTCAAGTGACTCTCTGCCCTCTGTCCAGTCGAGAGGACCAGCAGAGCAGATGCGGAAAAGAGATGATGTCCCTCCCCTACAGGCCGACTGTAGGAATGAAGGTACCGACCGTACCTTCGACGAAGTGGTGAAGAACCAGGACCAGAGCAGGTGCTCCCAGAGACATCTTCCGCTCGAGTGAAGAGAAAACCTGCCTAAGCGATGGCGGCCAACATGCCACCCTACGTCACAGTGAGAATACCTCAAGCCCAAGAGGAATCTTGCACGTGCGGCAGGTGAAAAGACAGGTGAGAGGCCGATAGACAGCAAGTTCGAGAGGAAGGTACCAGCCACCCGTGAACCTGCAGGATGAATTGCACGGGCAGTGGAATTAGAGAGAGAGAGAGAGAGAAAGCAAACCTAACCTGAGCTGAACGACATTAAGGTGCAAACGCACCACAAGCCACATTAAGGGACGGATACACGACCACAGCAACGACAATAAATAAATGAATAATTCCGCCACCCCAGATGGGTCAATCGTCGCAGGCCTCGTGACAAACTCGTGACAACGCACTTACAGTCATTGACATAGCTTCAAGATACAAAGATGCGGAACCATTAACACAAAAGAGTGCTTCTGCTGTTGATGTTGCCATACAATTAATAGATCAACGAGGCCCGTTAACTTATCCTCACATGATTCAAGTTGATGATGGAAAAGAATTTAAAGGTCAAGTGAATCAATTATTGTTAAAACATAGAGTCACCATTAAAAGAGGCATTCCAGGAGTTCACAGATCACAGGCTTTGGTTGAAAACTTTAACAAACAGTTATCTGAAAGGCTTTTCTCCTACCAGTACCACAGAGAGCTGATTGACAATTCTCGCAACACAGAATGGGTTAGAAGACTGCCCTCAGTTCTACGTGCAATGAATAATGAAGAATTTAAATTAACAGGGCTAAAACCAGTACAAGCAATCAAAAAACAAACAATAAATGCTGTTGAAGGAGACGCCAGTTCATCCAGCAAACTATTACCATTTGGTTTGAAAGTAAGGTACCTTTATTTGCCGGGAGAAGCAGAAGGGGACACTCGCTTCAGGGCAACAGATCCAGTTTGGAGTGTTGACCCATATGAAATAAAAAGAATTGTAAAGATGAATCCGCCTGTGTATTATTTACGAGAAACTGACACAACAAAACAACCAGCCCCCAAAGATCTTTTGTGAAGGAAGAACTGCAAATAATCCCGCCAGACACAGTTCCGCTTTAACTGATTTACGTAAATATATTATATCTAAAATGGAAGCTCAGAAGGAAGCACAGAACGAAACAAGAATGATAAATGAAGAGACCTTGGAATTAATAGAAGAATCATATGATACGAATTCTGCTATTAAAGAAACATTTACGAGGATTCATCAGCACATGCTAAAACATCCAGATCACCTACAACCCAAATTCCCAAATTTTGATCAACGGATACGGATATGGGGAAAAGAATATCTTGAAATAATAAAAAAAAATTCGAGCACATCAAGCAAACATGAGAACACATTTGTCTGAATTGGATAATGATATGATTGAGCTTCTAGATAAAGTTAAGGAAAAATATGAAGAAGGTATGTAATTATGCTGTTCTCCAATGCCCAATTGCATATGAAAACTCTGGATTAACAAATACTCGTTTTGTGTTTGTTCTATCTAATGACTTCTTTGTTACAACAGTTGTGTTGATCTCATGTAGATTAGATCGTAGTTTTACGTTGTCATGACGAAAAGTCTTATTGTCAAACAATGCTTCTTTGTAGTTGTCATGTGATATGTTTGACTGCACAACACTGCGAGATATTCCCTTTGCTTTCTTAATGGTTTTCTCCTGGCTCGAAATACTGTACATTTTTTTTACCTTAAACCAACAAACTCCTTGATCACCCCTCCAGGTAATTCATCCTTCATCTTTCCTAAAACCTTCTTGTTAACGGTTGAATGCAAAGGCGAATCTTTAGGATAATCAGATGTGTCGTACCATCCCGCATGCCCTTTAGCTACTTCTATTTCCATGTCTTTATAGATGTCTTCAGTAGGGATATTTATAACAAACTATCTGTATCTGTGTAAAGTACTTTGGACTCTGGATAGTCATAAAGAAATTCTAACATCAAAAGCTTTGATAATTCTAAAACAGTAAACCCAATAAAAACGGGCTTATCCAATTTGACTTTCTTTTTCTTCATCATTATGCCAAAAAGCTGATCATGAAATCTTCTGAAGTCCTGATAATTTGGTTTTGAAGTCAGCTTAATTGCTTCGTTCTTTCTGGTGACCAATCTAACATCTTTACGCTTGTGCGGATTTTCCATAGTCTTTCCGAAACAGCTGTTGTTCATCACTCAACATGATTAACTCGCACAACACAGACCCCACTTTTCAACCCAGCCTCCTCTTCACACTTGACGTGGTGTCACTCTACACCTCCATCCCCCACACTGATGGACTCAGGGCCCTCACATTTTTCCTTGACAAACGGCCCCCCAACCAACAACACCCTCCCACCACCACACTGGTCAGACTCGCTGAATTAGTCCTCACCCTGAACACATTTCAATTCAACAAGCACACATTTTCACAAATCAGTGGTGTTGCCATGGGTACTAAAATGGGACCAGCCTATGCCTGCCTCTTCATGGGACACTTGGAACACCGCCTACTCAACACATACACAGCCCCACACCTGAACTGTACAAAAGGTATATCGATGATGGACTGGAGCCACATCTATGCCAAAACAAGACCTCCTCAACTTCCTCAACTTTGCCCAGACCTTCCATCCATCTATCCGACTTACCTACACCATTTCGCAGTCGGTCAATTTCCTAGATATCACCATCTCCCTTGAAGAAGGCCTACTCAAAACCTCCATTTTCTACAAACCCACCGACGCACATGCATACCTAGACTACTCATCCTACCACAATCCATACACTAAAGACAGCATCCCATACTCACAATTTCTCCGTCTTCGCAGACTCTGCTCCAGCGAGGAAGACTTCACTATACAAGCAGCCAAAATGTCACAATTTTTCAACAACCGCGGATACCCCAGTTCCATCATCAATGCAGCACTCCGCCGCACCATAGCTGTATCCAGAACATCTGCTCTGGAAACCCAGCATCCAACCAAGACAGACAGACCCACAGCCTTCCTCCTCTACCACCCACACACCCTCCCCATCTGTAGGATCCTCAAATCCAATTGGCACATTGTACATAACCACAAACCCGCCTTCCATACCAAACCCATGATCACATTCAAACGTGACAAAAACCTCATCAAAGACCTCCTCGTGCGGTCCAGTTTGAACAGAACCACAGCTGCACCACCAGGTACTCACCCCTGCTCTAAACCCAACTGCAAAATCTGCCCCCTCACCAAACCAGACACCATCTTACAGGGCCCCAAAGACTCCTTCACAGTCAAACGCACCTTCTCATGTCAGAGCCGCAACATTATATATGCCATCCACTGCCAGCTGTGTGGCAAGATCTACATAGGGGAAACATCACGCACACTTGAAACACGCATCTCTGAACACCTGGCTGATATCCGCCACCACTGACCCAAACCCGTCGCCCTACACTTCAACCACACCCAACACAACATTGACCATGTCAAAGTTATGGCACTCTGGCAGTCACAGAGTGACAGCTTTGAACGCACAACTCAAGAATCCCATCTCATTGCCAAACTGGGCACACTACACCCCCAAGGCATCAATATCCAACAATAACCAAACACACATACCCACCACTTCCACATCAGTTGGCAATATCCCCTACCAACACACACACATCACACACACACATACATACACCACCTCCACATCCCCTTCACTCACTTCATACAGTAGTTCCAGCCACCCTCCATCTATTTAATCTTAATTTTGCTTTATCCTTCCCCTTAAATCCCCCCCCCCCCCCACTTAACCCCCTTTTTTTTCCCCACCCTCCTTCATCTTCCACTTTCCACCACACCCCATGTTCTATACCACCCACCACCCACTCCCCCCCCCCCCCCCCCTGCTCTTTCCCTTCACCCCCGCATCACCTGCATCCCAACCCAAGTACATGATTAAACACCGGTCCACCACTGCAACAACAACCCACTATATATTCCACAAAATCACACACACACCCACACCACACTAACTTGCAACACACACGCACACACACACACACACACACACACACACACACACACACACACACACACACACACACACACACACACACACACACGCACACACACGCACACACACACACACATTTTTTCCCCCTTCCCCACTGACCACTTCTTTCCTTCGTCCCCATTGTACCTTGTATCTCATGATCACCCCTCGACATACAGTATGCTTGGATGTATGCACATGTGGTTGTTGGTGTGTGTGTGTGTTGTGTGTGTGTGTGTGTGTGTGTGTGTGTGTGTGTGTGTGTGGTGTGGGTGTGTGTGGTGTGTGTGTGTGTGTGCGTGTGTGTGCGTGTTCCCAATATATGACCACCATCATCATTACATTATTACCACCGCTCATAGGATACCCTATGTATAACCCCCCCCCCCTTTTTTTTTTTTCCCCATTATTATCAATCCACCATTACCACAACCATCACAAACATATCACACCATCCCAATAAACTAGACACACAACCCTATCATATCACACACACACACCTCCCCCTATGCAACCCCCCCCCCCCCCCCTCCTTTCTTCTCCCATAATCCCCGTCATTTCCGCCTACCGGCTATTCCCCCCCTCCACATGGACAACGGATGAGTCATTTTTCGTTCTTTTTCTCGTTTTTCGTTCTTTGTTTGTACTGTCCCCAATGTTAAATGTGATTTATTTTTTCGCCTGAAGAAGACCCAAGTGGTTGAAATGCATCGTGTCTTGTCATGTGCTTTGTTCGTCAGTGTCATTGGCGGTAAGAAACCAACTCTATTTCTAAATTTTGCTTCGTTCGCCGCCATCAGTCACTCCATTTTGAAATTTTACTGAGCTTCATAATGACTGATACCCTCTGTCGTGTTGTACTCTACGTCTCGTCTTCCACACTCTATTTTACGTCACGTCTCCTGTTCTAGATATCTTTGTGCACGCTGACACCCTTTGTTGTGTTGCATTTCACGTCCTGTTTTCAACCTTTTTTGTGTGTGTGTACCTGTCGACCCTGATACCCTTTATTGTGTTGTATTTCACGTCACGTCTTCAACCTCCTACCATGTACTTGTGAACGCTGACTACCACTTCTCACTCCCACTGCCCTCCATTTGATTCTGTTTTGTTTTGTTTTGATTTTGACTGTCCCACCTTCAATTCTCCGTCACCTCCACTTCTAACCACACACTTTTCAATCGTCATTCTGCATTCTTGATTCCCCACTCGTCTCTGTTCCACTACCTGCCCAACAACAACTAACACCACAACACAATGCCAACTGCCCAAATTTTCTCCCGTACCCATGCCAGCTTCTGCAGGTCCATTCAGTTTCTACCACCCACCATCCAACCATTCGCACTAGGCTATGCCAAAACACAAGTTTCAGAAAACCAAATCAGCATCCCATTTCAACTTCTTAAACAATGTCTTAAACTACACATCACACCTCGTGGCTTCTCACTTTCCCACACCCTTCCAACCTCCATAACACCACTCTCATCACTACCACCAAAAAGATTCTCTTCCGGGCCAGTCGTGAACTCATGTTGGCACATATAAAATCACTCAGTTTCACCCCTGAAATCTCTCTCCAACCTTCTCCAACATTTCAAACAACAAAAACAACCATCATGTCCACAGCCCCTGCCTCCAAACTCAGACAACTCATCCATACACACAACCAACTCATTTACAACCACTGCAACAGACCAAACAAAACAAACTATCACAATTACAACACAGACAAACAACTACTCGCCCGGACCATTCTGCTTCCACAACCCACAATCCTGACCCCACTACCACATCTGATCACCACCACCATCTTGTCTACTGCATCCCTGACAACCTCCCCCTCTCTGACGATGAAAGATCAGTCTTAACAAAAGGACTTAAATTCATCCCAACTCAACCCACCACCAACAATTACCAGAACCACATTGATGTGGAAAGGTTTTTTAGGAAACTTCGTTGGATGGCAGCACTTGAAAACATACCCAGGCCCCCACCACCCCAAAACTCTGACACATTCACTCAACTATTTCAAACCCCAATGCTCCGCCAACCACCCTCAAACAAATCCAGTGAATTGAACTCTACATAAAAACATGCAAAATAGACATCAGCCGGATCAAATCCAAACCTGTCCGACACTGCAACCTTTCACAAAACCAACAAAAAGCCCTCAAATCACTAAGAGAACGACAGGACATTGTCATCAAACCAGCAGACAAGGGTGGGCAGTTGTAGTTTGGGACAAACAACTATACATAGCAGAAGCACAAAAACAACTGTCCAACACAAATTTTACACACCACTCACAACATCACCCCTCCCTCAACACCAGAAACTCATTGCTAACTCAATCAAAGAAGAAATCAGACTCAACAATCTACCCACTACAGCCAAACTCCTCATTATGACAGACACCAAACAGCCCACCTTCTACCTACTCCCCAAAATACACAAAATGAACACACCTGGCAGACCCATTGTTTCAGCCTGCAGCTGCCCCACTGAACACATTTCGCAATACCTAGACTCTCTCCTCAACCCATAGTACAAAGCCTCCCCACATACCTCAAAGACACAACCCACACACTCAACATGATTAACTCGCACAACACAGACCCCACTTTTCAACCCAGCCTCCTCTTCACACTTGACGTGGTGTCACTCTACAACCTCCATCCCCCACACTGATGGACTCAGGGCCCTCACATTTTTCCTTGACAAACGGCCCCCCCAACCCAACAACACCCTCCCACCACCACACTGGTCAGACTCGCTGAATTAGTCCTCACCCTGAACACATTTCAATTCAACAAGCACACATTTTCACAAATCAGTGGTGTTGCCATGGGTACTAAAATGGGACCAGCCTATGCCTGCCTCTTCATGGGACACTTGGAACACCGCCTACTCAACACATACACAGGCCCCACACCTGAACTGTACAAAAGGTAATCGATGATGGACTGGGAGCCACATCTATGCCAAAACAAGACCTCCTCAACTTCCTCAACTTTGCCCAGACCTTCCATCCATCTATCCGACTTACCTACACCATTTCGCAGTCGGTCAACTCCTAGACATCACCATCTCCCTTGAAGAAGGCCTACTCAAACCTCCATTTCTACAAACCCACCGACGCACATGCATACCTAGACTACTCATCCTCCCACAATCCATACACTAAAGACAGCATCCCATACTCACAATTTCTCCGTCTTCGCAGACTCTGCTCCAGCGAGGAAGACTTCACTATACAAGCAGCCAAAATGTCACAATTTTTCAACAACCGCGGATACCCCAGTTCCATCATCAATGCAGCACTCCGCCGCACCATAGCTGTATCCAGAACATCTGCTCTGGAAACCCAGCATCCAACCAAGACAGACAGACCCACAGCCTTCCTCCTCTACCACCCACACACCCTCCCCATCTGTAGGATCCTCAAATCCAATTGGCACATTGTACATAACCACAAACCCGCCTTCCATACCAAACCCATGATCACATTCAAACGTGACAAAAACCTCATCAAAGACCTCCTCGTGCGGTCCAGTTTGAACAGAACCACAGCTGCACCACCAGGTACTCACCCCTGCTCTAAACCCAACTGCAAATCTGCCCCCTCACCAAACCAGACACCATCTTACAGGGCCCCAAAGACTCCTTCACAGTCAAACGCACCTTCTCATGTCAGAGCCGCAACATTATATATGCCATCCACGCCAGCTGTGTGGCAAGATCTACATAGGGGAAACATCACGCACACTTGAAACACGCATCTCTGAACACCTGGCGATATCCGCCACCCACCGACCCAAACCCGTCGCCCTACACTTCAACCACACCCAACACAACATCGACCATGTCAAAGTTATGGCACTCTGGCAGTCACAGAGTGACAGCTTTGAACGCACAACTCAAGAATCCCATCTCATTGCCAAACTGGGCACACTACACCCCCAAGGCATCAATATCCAACAATAACCAAACACACATACCCACCACTTCCACATCAGTTGGCAATATCCCCTACCAACACACACACAAACACACACACATACATACACCACCTCCACATCCCCTTCACTCACTTCATACAGTAGTTCCAGCCACCCTCCATCTATTTAATCTTAATTTTGCTTTATCCTTCCCCTTAAATCCCCCCCCCCCCCCCACTTTACCCCCCTTTTTTTTCCTTTTTTTCCCACCCTCCTTCATCTTCCACTTTCCACCACACCCCATGTTCTATACCACCCACCACCCACTCCCCCCCGCCCCCCTGCTCTTTCCCTTCACCCCCGCATCACCTGCATCCCAACCCAAGTACATGATTACACCGGTCCACCACTGCAACAACAACCCACTATATATTCCACAAAATCACACACACACCCACACCACACTAACTTGCAACACACACGCACACACACACACACACACACACACACACACACACACACACACACACACACACACACACACACACCACACACAACGCACACACACGCACACACACACACACACATTTTTTCCCCCTTCCCCACTGACCACTTCTTTTCCTTCGTCCCCATTGTACCTTGTATCTCATGAATCATCCCTCGACATACAGGTATGCTTGGATGTATGCACATGTGGTTGTTGGTGTGTGTGTGTGTGTGTGTGTGTGTGTGTGTGTGTGGTGTGTGTGTGTGTGTGTGTGTGTGTGGGTGTGGGTGTTGTGTGTGTGTGTGTGTGTGTGCGTGTGTGTGCGTGTTCCCAATATATGACCACCATCATCATTACATTATTACCACCGCTCATAGGATACCCTATGTATAACCCCCCCCCCCCCCCCCCTTTTTTTTCCCCATTATTATCAATCCACCATTACCACAACCATCACAAACATATCACACCATCCCAATAAACTAGACACACAACCCTATCATATCACACACACACACCTCCCCCTACGCAACCCCCCCCCCCCCCCCCCCCCCTCCTTTTCTTCTCCCATAATCCCCGTCATTTCCGCCTACCGGCTATTCCCCCCTCCACATGGACAACGGATGAGTCATTTTTCGTTCTTTTTCTCGTTTTTCGTTCTTTGTTTGTACTGTCCCCAATGTTAAATTTGATTTATTTTTTCGCCTGAAGAAGACCCAAGTGGTTGAAATGCATCGTGTCTTGTCATGTGCTTTGTTCGTCAGTGTCATTGGCGGTAAGAAACCAGCTTGAAAAAGTCTTTTTCTGAAGCATCTGTGGATTTAGTTCTGAGATCAGTGTTCTTCATGATGTATGGTTTCATGAACTGTTCTTGATCAAAAGCAATTATACGATGAACAGCTGTCAACTTCAAACCATGTCTTAAATAAAATTGTAGAAGTCTGTAATGACAGACATAATTTTTTTTGCCTCGAAGATTAGGCACAAGTTTAGGTGGTTCTGTTTTTGCCATCTTTAGACTTTCTGCTGCTAACGGATAGTCATTATGCAGGTCATGGAGTTCCTGAGGATATTCTAAGTCAACTTCTAGAATAAGACCTCTTTTACGATCAGCTGTAAGAGTATGCAGATGTTCTACAAATTCTTGAATGTTTTTAATACCACCAGTGTACATTTTAAAGTTACGTAATGGAAGTGATTGCGCCATAGCCCAACCATACAGATTGTTTGCATCTAAATACATGAGATAGTTAGACCTTTTACTTGGATCATAATCATCTAGGTATTTGTTGTTTGCTTTACAGTAATGATGCGACGCCATACTAATTCCCCCACGCAATCCGTTTTCAATCATCTGAATCATTGGTAAATCAGACAATAAATCAATCTGTACTCCAGTAAATTTTAAGAAAGTGTCCCAACTCATCCCAGGCGCAAAAATGTAATGCGCGGGATCCAGGCTGTAATGTTTCATGCAGGTCTTCCTATAATTTTCAAAGACGTCCGCCAACAAACAAACGTCAGCCATCAAGTATGAATCATGATAGTCTCCCATTGTTTTACACTCTAACTTCTGCCATGCTTCTTGAGCATGCTGGTAATCAGAATCACTGATTTCCTTTCCTTTAAGACTAGAAAAGAACGCACCCTTAGGAGGAAGTGTATCTTCTTCAAACCTTTCCCAACTGTTCATGTATTCATAAGGGTAAACACCCTTTCTAACAAGTGTGGGGTCAAATATTCTTCTGTTATTGGGCAGGACTTTAAGGACATAGCCAGTGACTCTAATGAACCCATCATGTGCTGGATAGAGTCATAAAAAGACATGTTATTTAAAGTGAAACACATGTACTTTTCTGATGACTGTGCAATGCATGACACCCTAAAGGCGCTAGTTACTGCTTGCATTATAAGATGAGAGTCGTAACCTCGCAAGTTATGAAAAACTATAGGCAGCTTCCATGTCTTTGGTTCAAACTTTAGTTGAAGATTGCAGTTGTTGTGTGCTGCTCCTCTAAACTTTCCACTAATGTGATCATGGTCTCTTACTGTCGGATTTGCTGCGTCTGAGGAGAGACCTAAACCACAAATCCAACAATGTGTGGCTGATATATACTGTTCTTGGTCTTCAGGCGTCATTATGATTTCAGATAAGTTTAGATTATTAGAACAATCATTGCGCACTTGCTGCATGCGTTTTAAGAAAGTTTCTGCAGCATCTGGTCCTCTATACAATTCTGGTTCTGAATGGACGCCGTCCAACCTGACAATAACGAAAGCATAGGAACAAATCTGATGATTACTCATTAAGACTGTTTTTCGAAGTTTTTGTGGTGCTGGCCCTTCATAAGGAACAATGAGTGATTCAAAGTCTGCGTAAACAACATATGGACTAGTTTGCAGCCGTTTCCAGTTCTTAAAACAAACCTTACTACCTTCTTTCGGCGTAATTAGTTCTGTATTACAGTCAACTGGGCTGATACAATGTTTATTATGTTCACGCGCGGCTTGAATGGATGGAATTCTTGTTAAACATTTTCTACAGAATTCTTGTTTATTTTTATGCTTTGTAGTATGTGCCAATAATCTACTCATTGTTCGTATCAATGTGTAATGTGGTAGCCCTGCTGGTGAAAACATCAGTAGTAAGTCAACATGATTTTTGCCTGGTTCGCCAATCGTTGGACTGTTTTTGGACACTTTAATGGGCTGTAGATTTGTTTCCTCATCCCATGTGTAAATATTAACGGTTATTGGTTTGTTTTGTTCTTCAAACTGATCAATTTTGTCCACGCTAACAGGAAAGGATATTCCATCGAAGTTAAGATCATTAATGTAATTCCAATAGTTAGATACTCTGTCTGCGTTTTTGCAGACGTAATGAAGCCTTGCAAGAACACACCACATGAAACATTTGTTGTCTGTATTCTTTATGTTTAGAACTGCTCTTTTTGCGACTAATGCTGGAGGTAGTGAAATGTAAGCCTTGCCTACAATCGGTGCATACTTAGACTGTTTTAATCTAATCTCTAGGACTTCGCCCTCTGACCAACCAGAGCCTCTCATTTTGGCTTCTTCAGCGGCCTTATCAAACTGTGTAAGCAGTTGGTCTGCCAAGCAGGTGTTAAGTCATTATGAGAAAGAATAGTCTGTTGTTTAGTTGAGACCCAGACTTCTAGATTTTCTTCATTCATTGTTATATAGTCGATTAAAACAGCTAACATTACTTTAACTGGCGGGTCTATTGTTAGTTTACCTGGAACTTGAGAAATAGCATGAACAACACTTGCCTGTACAATTTCAAAATGGGTTGACTGATGGCGGCGAACGAAGTAAAATTTAGAAATAGAGTTTGTTTCTTACCGCCAATGACATTGACAAACAAAGCACATGACAAGACACGATGCATTTCAACCACTTGGGTCTTCTTCAGGCGAAAAAATAAATCACATTTAACATTTGGGACAGTACAAACAAAGAACGAAAAACGAAAAAAAGAACGAAAAATGACTCATCCGTTGTTGTCCATGTGGTGGGGAGAATAGCCGGTAGGCGGAAATGACATGGGGGATTATGGGAAGGAAAAGGAGGGGGGGGGGGGGTTGCGTAGGGGGAGGTGTGTGTGTGTGATATGATAGGGTTGTGTGTCTAGTTTATTGGGATGGTGTGATATCTTTGTGATGGTTGTGGTAATGGTGGATTGATAATAATGGTAAGGGGGGAAAAAAAAAGGTTTGGGTGAATAAAATAAATGATTTCGTTGGGTGATGAAAGAGGTAGTGGTAGTTATGCGTGGGTAGTTGAGAAGGTGTGTGGGTAATGTTAGGGAGGGAAGGGGATGGAAGATAAATGGGTGATAAGGTATGATCGGGGGGGGGGGGGGGAAGGGGGGGGTGAGGTGAAAGAAAAGGAAAAAAAAGGGGGGGGGGGAGAATGGGGGGGAGGAGGGTAATGTGTTTGTGGGGGGGGGGGGGGGGGGAGGGGGGCAAGAGAAGGAGAGCTCATATCTCATCATCCACTATGGGGTGGGGGTGGGGGTGGGAGGTTCATATAAATGGTGTTGTTTAAAAAAGTGAACAATGCTGTGGGATGATGTTCATTGCAACAGGTGAAATAATGTGTTGGCATACAATGGGGACAAAGGAAAAGAAGTGGTCAGTGGGGAAGGGGGAAAAAATGTTGTTGTGTGTGTGTGTGTGTGTGTGTGTGTGTGTGTGTGTGTGTGTGTGTGTGTGTGTGTGTGTGTGTGTGTGTGTGTGTGTGTGAGTGTGTGTGTTGCAAGTTAGTGTGCTGTGGGTGTGTGTGTGATTTTGTGGAATATATAGTGGGTTGTTGTTGCAGTGGTGGACCGGTGTAATCATGTACTTGGGTTGGGATGCAGGTGATGCGGGGGTGAAGGGAAAGAGCAGGGGGGGGAGTGGGTGGTGGGAGGGGGGAGGAGGAGTACGGGGTAGATCAGAGGGTAAGTGTTGTTTGGTATAAAAACGGGGGGTGGGGTGGAAAGGAAAAGATGAAGGAGGGTGGAAAAAAAATAAAATAAAAAAAGTAAAGGGGGGGGGGGGGGGGGGGATTTAAGGGGGGATAAAACAAAATTAAAATTTAAAATTAGTGGAGGGTGGCTGAAACTCTGTATGAAGTGAGTGAAGGGGAGGGGGTGGGGGTGTATGTATGTGTGGGGTATGTGTGTGTGTTGGGGGGATATTCCAACTGATGGGGAAGTGTGGGTAGTGTGTTTGGTTATTGTTGAATATTGTGCCTTGGGGGTGTAGTGTGCCCGTTGCCTGTACGTTCGCTGTTAATGATTCTAGTTTAAATATTTCAGTCCCTTTACAAACGCCTTCCTTAAGCATTCCTTCAAACAATTCTCGGGCCCTTCTAACTATCCATGATTGTTTCTAAATAACCATTTATTTAAAAAAAAACAAAACCACGACCCCCAAAGCGTTTTAAACAGAATAAATTCAACGGTCTTTTTGTGTTGGTCATAAAAAAAAGTTTATAAACGCCCTTTGGGGTTGTTAATGCGAGCTTTTTAGAACAATTTTTAATGTTTCGTTTATTTTTTTAACATTCCCCTTTTTTATCTGTCGGTGTCTGGCTGTTGAGAAAAATTTGCCCGCGCCTTTTTTTTAAAGATCAAACTTTTGCCCTTTTATAGTTCAAAATGGGCCCTGTAACGAAAAAAATTCTACCCGTGATGTTTGGTCGCAGTGCTTTTTTTTTGCAGTTTAAAGGAAAAAATTTTGCGTTTTAGTTAACCCAAGGCGTGTGTTTTTGGAGTTTTAGCTTTTTTTTTTTTTGCAGCACACTTCAGTAAGAGCACGGGCCCAAAGATTTTAAAGACAAACCGTAAGGTAAGGCGGGTGCACCTACGCCTGTTGTAAGGAACCCACACTTGTTCCGCTGTAGGCACTTATGTCGATGCCGATTAAATATGAACACTTAAAGGCAAAACCCGTTTTGGGTTTTGCTGTTTTTGAAAGGTCTTGCCTTTGTTTTTGTTGCTTTTTTGTAATGTTTTGTTAATCTAAAGGGTTTTTTTGCGGGGTTTTTTATTCCCTTTTTTTGGCGACTTGGCGCTGTAGGCACATTTTGGGTAAAATGACAGACATGGTTTTTATAAAAAAAAAAATAATTTTGTTTTGTATTTTTTTTAATTGTTTTTGTATTCAGTGGCATCTTAATTTAAAAAAAAGTACATTAAAGGGGTTTTCGCCCCCTCTTTTTTTTTATCAATTTGAAAGCTTATTACGTCTTTAACCGTTCTCCCCCTTCCATGCAAGATTACCTCTGTTGACCCTTTGGCAACCCTAAACCGATTTTTTTTGTTAAATAATCACGGCAAAAATTTTGAAGGTGTGATTTTGACACAAGGGTTTCTGTTGGACTTCTACCCCCCGCCCCTAACAATTTTCTTATTTTGTCAAAAGGTGATAAGTCAGCCCGCTTGGTAGATTTTGGGTTTGGTACCCCAAACGAACGTACTTTTGTTATTTTAGGTTTAATAAACTTTTCACTTTTTCTTTTGAAAGTTTTTTTTCATCTTTCCCCAGCAATAAAAATACCCTTTAAACGATCGGCTGCGGCCTAAAAAAAAATTTTCCCTATGGTCATTTTTGCTTCGGGGAAAGTTGTATGGGAAAACACCTTCGTAATATATTTCTAATTTTTTACTGATATTGTTGCCAAATCGCCTTGCTAAGTTGGGGCAACAATGTCAAACCTTTGGGGTGCAGAAAGCGTACTTTGCTTCGGGTCTGAGATCTGAAACCGTTTGTTTATAAAAGTTGTTCATATGACAATCTGTTTTTAATGTCCCGAAAGTAGGGCAGCGTTTAACAACTCAAAATTAAGGGTAGGGAAAAACGTTTCCCTACCATAACTTTTAGTTCGGGCTTGTTTCCCTCTTTAGACTTCGGCGCCTTTCTTTGGTTGGCCCTTATTTTCTATTTCCCTTTAAACGCAAGTCACCCCTTTTTCCCCGGAGCCAAGCGAATAAAATTAAAAAATTGTCTGCATTGTGTAAAGAAAAATTTTTTCCCCCAGTTTTATAGAAATTTTCTTAACATTTCCCCCCCAGATTTTGGACAACTGCCTGTTTTTGGGCTGTTCGGGTTTGAGTTTATTTTGAAAGTAAATTGCGCAAGCGGGACAACACTTATCTGCCCCCTAGGGCTGGAAAATTTTACAGTAAGAATTTTATCTGCATCAATAGTAGATGGATTATTTGGAACAATAATATTTCGTTTATTTCCCTTCACGCCAAAGGGCTCTTTCAGTCTTCTATGCGAGTCAAGAATTGAACCATATGCTTGTGACATTTTTTATAAAACAAAATAAAAAGTTAATTATTTAAAAACATGGCAGGAATTGAAGGTGAAGAAGATTATGATGTTTTTGATCCTGGAGACGACATGAGTGAAATGATCCCTTTGACACAGCATCGCTCAGCGCTCTCATTGCGCGTGAATTAACAGAAAGTACGGCCGGAGCATTTTACAAAAGTTTAGGCCTAGAACCTCCTGAAGTTTTAGACCCTAATGATTTTGAAGTAGATCAAAATGGCCATTTGTTTGTGAAAAGCGGCCCCGACCGAGAACAACGTGTTCAGCTTACTATAAACGAAACCCATCAATGTTTGTAGGCATGAGTACAATTAAACAAATACTTGGGGCGGAAGATCGGAATCGCCTTGGCATTACTAAACCAAAATTACATGGGAGGCTGTTTCTAAATTCAAAACAGACTTCAAGAACTCCCAACAGATAACCAAATACAAAACATGGAACTTCAAGATTTAAGTCAAACAGCACATGAAATAATAGAAGCAGAAACCAGTTTTTCAGAAGAAACAGCATTAAAAACTATACGCGAACCACGGCTACCCATGAGAGATTTAGAGGCCCTTGATCGTACTTTAACAACCTTCAGAGGCAAATTAACAAACAATTTAGCAAAACTGAGTGAACTAGATGAGCATATAAAAAGAGAAAAAGAAAAACTCGTTGAGGCTGACGACGCCAACTTAGGGCTTGGTGTTAAAGAAAGAATAACCGAAGCCTAAATGATCTGGAACAACAGAGATCATCAAGACTAGAAGTGCTGTCTAATAACCGAGAACAATTACGAACTCAAGTGAGCAGAATAAGAGAAACTATCCAAAGAATTTTATATGAAGACACAACACTAGCAGAAAGAATAAGAACACTGTTTAGAGAGCAAGGAGTCACATTAGCAAGCGTTATAACAGCCTTAGGATTTGCAATAAGTACACTGGTGTTGGCTATTACAGGTGGCGGTGGTCAAAGTTCATTACCTCCACCACCATCGCCTCCACCTGATAAATCATGGGTAAAAAAACAACTTGACCATCTTGCGGGTTTATTAAAAAAATTAGCCAGTAAAGCTATAGACTCTTTACCCGGCATATTAGGGAGTGTCGTTAGCTGGCTTTTGTCTACTGCAAGCAAAGTAGTTGGCTTTATGGCCGAGCACTTATGGACATTAGTTCTCTTAATAGTTGGGTTACTTTTAGTAAGATAAAGACCAAGTAATCCTAGACCAGTTAATCCATAACAAGCGCTGCCTTTTCATATTCATGGGCATTATTTTTTTTGACTTCGTGGTCTTCAACGGCCTTCGGGCTTTGGGCCACGGGGATTGGATGACTTATTCTTTGGGGGTCAACTTGTTTGTTTACTGCTTGCAATATTACTGGCTCAGAATTATTTCGTTTTTTCCGACCTTCTGTTCATTGCCTGCCACAAGGATTTCATTATTGTAGTTTATTATTGTACCTATCTGGAGTCTGAGGTCAGAAGGCAGCATGTATAAACCAGTGCCAACAGCAAAGTCTACTTTCGATCTTGCGAATTGTAAAACATTTTGGTACCTTTTAATGCTTGAAGGCAAATCAACTGTAGAATTAATGGCGTCCTCTAAATTTGCTAAGTATTGTTTTTGTGCGTCAAAGCCAGTAGAAGGATCAGTTATGCTCGATCTTGTTTGTGCTGCGACCTAGCAAAACCAACGTAAGTACGAACAGAGTCGTTTATTCGTTCTATTCCGTTTATTTAGGCCCTTAGAAGGCTAGATAATGTTGCCCGTGTTTATGCTCGGGCCTATGGAACCTAAGTGAACAGTTTGCTGAAAGAAAGATGTGTATGGGATTTCCAGTCATTTTTATACTTTCTGCGCACCCCCAAAATAAGGGTGCCAAAGCCAGATTAAGATCCAACTTTGTTAAAGTCTGGCCTTAACATTAATATTAAATTTCGTTACAAATCCTTTCAAAAGCCTTCATGTTATTCTGTTGCTAATGATTAAACGGTTTCATTTGGTAATGTGCTTGCAGTTCATCAAATCCCTCTGAAGGTGTAATAAAAAATCTATACACTGACCTCACCAAAGGATCGGATGATTTAAAATAAATCAGCATACATACTCCACAACCCATTGAGCACAAAACCAGCAAAGTTTAAACTGGTTCTGGTAAAACGCATCGATGACTGAACCCACTTTCGGGATGCGACGTTTTTTAATAGGAGGGTAAAGATAGCTCTTCAATGGCGTACTCACCTTTACTTGAAAGGTGTCAGTCTGGGTCACAAAAATGTCAGAGTATCAGGTTGTTATATTTTAAGATTGTAGGGCGGCCCAACAGAATATTTTGCCTCAGTATATTTAAATGCACTCATTTTTAATTTGTTTTAAAAAATGTTTGTAACAATAGCAACCAAGACCGTCCTTCGTTTTTAGAACATGCTATTGATAACAATTGCGGAACCAGAATGGTTGCATTTCATGAAATTTTTAAAAAGTTGTGGGGTTTAATATAAGTGATCGAAGAAGAATAATAAGATTCAAAAAAAATTTAAATGCAGGAAATTAGTTAGCCAGTTAACCATACCCGATGGGTTATTACGGTTTTTGCTCGCTAAAAGAAGCAATGAGTAACTTGACATTACTCTCAAAATAACAATGCGAATCAAAAAACAATGTTGGGCATTCAAACCTGAAAAAGAAGCAGTAGGTTACTATTTTGATAAAGACTAGCGAAAATGTTTTGGCTTTGCAACTGGTAACATAGATTTAGAGTTATACCCGACCCAAAAATACTTATGAGGGGGGAAAATCCGCTCGATCTTGCATTACATTCATTACTCTATGTTCATTTGGATGAGCTGAGCACTGGGTGAAAACTTATTTTGATGGAAGGCCCTCAACTGTTTTAAGAGCTCTTCCATCGGGAAAGCTGGGATATTGCGATTATGAAATTATACAATTCCCTAATTTTACAGTTAAAAGATTAGTTTGTGGGAGGGTTGGATCAATTTAATATAAAAAATCGCAGACAAAGCAGGAAAAAATCGTGAAATGTGATAACCTGCACATTGTTTGGAAATAAAATAATACGTTGTTCTAAAAATAATGTCGCGTGGGCCAGAAAAATCAGGAGTTACATTAGCGCCTGTAAGGTGTATAACCTTAGAATTAAAAGACCTTGCAGACGTTGCGGACTTGAACAAACGGGGGAGATAGGCGTTTTGTATGGGGTTTTGAGTACACTAAAAATGGTGATTATAAACGCAAAGAGGTTGGTGACACAAAAGGTTTCCTAAACTAGAACAACTGCGCAATGTAGAAGCAAATAATGTGGCCAGTATGAATAAAATAGTTCGAAAAACCCGACAGCAAATGGCACTTAGAACCATATTTAGAAGGGACATAAAATTTGAATTCATAAGCCCATTTACATTTTTTAGCCGTCAAAAAAAATTTCAAAAAAAGCATTCAACTTTTGGGGCCCCTTTTCATGTAAGTCTTATGCCAGAGGACAATAGTCGGAAAGAGATTGAAATAACGCCGTATGGGAAAAAAAAGTACATCATCCACAGAAGAGAAACGGTTTTAAAGGAAGCTTCTACAAAATTACAGTTCATTCCCCGCAGAAAATTAGGAGACACGTTTACAATGATTTTGAAATTTCTGTCTTAAAGATGTGGAGAGGATGGGGTTGTGGGCGTTAGTGAAGTCCTTTTAAAAGGAATTATATTAGCTGGCAAAACTTAGACGTTGAACGTCTTAAAGTTACCATCGTCGTTCTTCACAATGGTGAGGATATTAAGGTCATAACAACAAGCAACAAAATCAATGTTGGCTTAAATAGAAACAATCTTACAGAACTGAATTGGATTAATCTTACACATTTAGGCCTCATAGGGTTTTATTATACTGAACAAGTTTTGACGGAGAGTATGATAAAAATAATAACTGGATTAGATTAAATTATGTTATAAAACTATGGAGCAGACGACTTTGGTGTCAATGCCGATGTTAAACTTTATGATAAAATCCCCTCATTGTTCATTGATTTTGGACAGACTGGTTGTGGAAAAACAATATTTATCCTCGACCTATTACAAACAGTTTATCGTTATAATTTTGATCATATAGTAATTTTCTGCCCAACACTTAAATGGAACAAAGCATATAATGATAGAAGGTTTATATGGGCGGATGATGACATATATTTAGTTGATCCTAGCAATAAGCTGAGTGAGTGTTTAGAACACTTTTATAGACTGTTTGAAGGAACGCAGACACTATTTATTACAGATGACTGTTCGGCAGAAAGAGACATAGTTAAAAAGAGAAACACTTTGTCAAAACTGGCTTTCAGCGGAAGACATGCTGGGATAAGTGTGTGGATTTTATGTCAAAAATATAAACTCCGTTTTAAAAGACTTTAGAGAACACTTAAAGACTGTAGTTTTATTTCACATGAAAGACAGAGACGCAGTTGATGAATGTATGCGTGAAAATGATGTTATTGAAAATGATCAGGAAAAACACAGGATTAAACAAAAACTAAAATCTGAAAAGTTTAGTAAATTAGTATTGAAAACGGATAACCCTACACAGTATGTTGTTTGTAAAAAATCGTTATTTTTTTGGTTATGAAGTCTTACTTGTCAGAGAACTGTAAAACACGGGGTCTAGGTTCAATCGTCCCGAAACTGGTTGAGGGACGGTTGTGCTAGACCCGCTTTTTTACAGTTCTCTGTTCGATATTGAAATGATGCATTATTTGTAGGCCTACTATATGCCATAAGTTAACTTTTGCAAATCACGTATATCTTCATTCAACATTACTCAGACATTATTTTTAGGTCCCAACTCTTTGTTGTCAGTTGTTCATGATTATCCTATTAATCCTAACTAGAACGAGTGCAATTCCAGGGATAATTAGTCTATAATTATTGATA
>CM031597.1:143197632-143308317 GCA_018398815.1 Conus ventricosus
GGCCCATGTTGATGTTGATCCCATGCTGTGGTTTGAATCACAGACCCATGTTGATGTTGATCCCATGCTGTGGTTTGAATCACAGGCCCATGTTGATCCCATGATGTGGTTTGAATCACAGACCCATGTTGATCCCATGTTGATTCCATGCTGTGGTTTGAATCACAGGCCCATGTTGATCCCATGTTGATCCCATGCTGTGGTTTGAATCACAGGCCCATGTTGATCCCATGCTGTGGTTTGAATCACAGACCCATGTTGATCCCATGCTGTGGTTTGAATCACAGGCCCATGTTGATCCCATGTTGATGCCATGCTGTGGTTTGAATCACAGACCCATGTTGATCCCATGCTGTGGTTTGAATCACAGGCCATGTTGATCCCATGTTGATGCCATGCTGTGGTTTGAATCACAGACCCATGTTGATCCCATGCCGTCGTTTGAATCACAGACCCATGTTGATCCCATGTTGATCCCATGCTGTGGTTTGAATCACAGACCCATGTTGATGCCATGCTGTGGTTTGAATCACAGACCCATGTTGATCCCATGCTGTGGTTTGAATCACAGACCCATGTTGATCCCATGCTGTGGTTTGAATCACAGACCCATGTTGATCCCATGCTGTGGTTTGAATCACAGACCCATGTTGATCCCATGCTGTGGTTTGAATCACAGACCCATGTTGATCCCATGCTGTGGTTTGAATCACAGACTCATGTTGATCCCATGTTGATGCCATGCTGTGGTTTGAATCACAGACCCATGTTGATCCCATGTTGTGGTTTGAATCACAGACCATGTTGATCCCATGCTGTGGTTTGAATCACAGACCCATGTTGATCCCATGCTCCGGTGTGAATCACAGACCCATGTTGATCCCATGCTGTGGTTTGAATCACAGACCCATGTTGATCCCATGTTGATGCCATGCTGTGGTTTGAATCACAGACCCATGTTGATCCCATGCTGCGGTGTGAATCACAGACCCATGTTGATCCCATGCTGTGGTTTGAATCACAGACCCATGTTGATCCCATGTTGATGCCATGCTGTGGTTTGAATCACAGACCCATGTTGATCCCATGCTGTGGTTTGAATCACAGACCCATGTTGATCCCATGTTGATCCCATGCTGTGGTTTGAATCACAGACCCATGTTGATCCCATGCTGTGGTTTGAATCACAGGCCCATGTTGATCCCATGCTGTGGTTTGAATCACAGACCCATGTTGATCCCATGTTGATCCCATGCTGTGGTTTGAATCACAGACCCATGTTGATGCCATGCTGTGGTTTGAATCACAGGCCCATGTTGATCCCATGCTGTGGTTTGAATCACAGACCCATGTTGATCCCATGTTGATCCCATGCTGTGGTTTGAATCACAGACCCATGTTGAACCCATGCTGTGGTTTGAATCACAGACCCATGTTGATCCCATGCTGTGGTTTGAATCACAGACCCATGTTGATCCCATGTTGATGCCATGCTGTGGTTTGAATCACAGGGCCATGTTGAACCCATGCTGTGGTTTGAATCACAGACCCATGTTGATCCCATGTTGATCCCATGCTGTGCCCATGCTTTTGTTTGAATCACAGACCCATGTTGATCCATGCTGTGGTTTGAATCACAGACCCATGTTGATCCCATGTTGATGCCATGCTGTGGTTTGAATCACAGGGCCATGTTGATCCCATGCTGTGGTTTGAATCACAGACCCATGTTGATGCCATGCTGTGGTTTGAATCACAGACCCATGTTGATACCATGCTGTGGTTTGAATCACAGACCCATGTTGATCCCATTTTGATCCCATGCTGTGGTTTGAATCACAGACCCATGTTGATCCCATGCTGTGGTTTGAATCACAGGCCCATGTTGATCCCATGTTGATCCCATGCTGTGGTTTGAATCACAGACCCATGTTGATCCCATGCTGTGGTTTGAATCACAGACCAATGTTGATCCCATGTTGATCCCATGCTGTGGTTTGAATCACAGCCCCATGTTGATCCCATGCTGTGGTTTGAATCACAGGCCCATGTTGATGTTGATCCCATGCTGTGTTTTGAATCACAGACCCATGTTGATCCCATGCTGTGGTTTGAATCACAGACCCATGTTAATCCCATGCTGTGGTTTGAATCACAGGCCCATGTTGATGTTGATCCCATGCTGTGGTTTGAATCACAGACCCATGTTGATGTTGATCCCATGCTGTGGTTTGAATCACAGGCCCATGTTGATCCCATGCTGTGGTTTGAATCACAGACCCATGTTTGATGCCATGCTGTGGTTTGAATCACAGGCCCATGTTGATCCCATGTTGATCCAATGCTGTGGTTTGAATCACAGGCCATGTTGATCCCATGCTGTGGTTTGAATCACAGACCCATGTTGATCCCATGTTGATCCCATGCTGTGGTTTGAATCACAGGCCCATGTTGATCCCATGCTGTGGTTTGAATCACAGACCCATGTTGATCCCATGCTGTGGTTTGAATCACAGACCCATGATCATCCCATGCTGTGGTTTGAATCACAGACCCATGTTGATCCCATGCTGTGGTTTGAATCACAGACCCATGTTGATCCCATGTTGATCCCATGCTGTTGTTTGAATCACAGACCCATGTTGATGCCATGCTGTGGTTTGAATCACAGACCCATGTTGATCCCATGCTGTGGTTTGAATCACAGGCCCATGTTGATCCCATGTTGATGCCATGCTGTGGTTTGAATCACAGACCCATGTTGATCCCATGCTGTGGTTTGAATCACAGACCCATGTTGATCCCATGTTGATCCCATGCTGTGGTTTGAATCACAGACCCATGTTGATCCCATGCTGTGGTTTGAATCACAGACCCATGTTGATGTTGATCCCATGCTGTGGTTTGAATCACAGACCCATGTTGATCCCATGCTGTGGTTTGAATCACAGACTCATGTTGATCCCATGTTGATGCCATGCTGTGTTTGAATCACAGACCCATGTTGATCCCATGCTGTGGTTTGAATCACAGGCCCATGTTGATCCCATGCTGTGGTTTGAATCACAGACCCATGTTGATCCCATGCTGTGGTTTGAATCACAGACCCATGTTGATCCCATGCTGCGGTGTGAATCACAGACCCATGTTGATCCCATGCTGTGTTGAATCACAGACCCATGTTGATCCCATGTTGATGCCATGCTGTGGTTTGAATCACAGACCCATGTTGATCCCATGCTGTGGTTTGAATCACAGACCCATGTTGATCCCATGTTGCGGTTTGAATCACAGACCCATGTTGATGTTGATCCCATGCTGTGGTTTGAATCACAGACCCATGTTGATCCCATGCTGTGGTTTGAATCACAGACCCATGTTGATCACATGTTGATGCCATGCTGTGGTTTGAATCACAGGCCCATGTTGATCCCATGCTGTGGTTTGAATCACAGGCCCATGTTGATCCCATGCTGTGGTTTGAATCACAGACCCATGTTGATCCCATGCTGTGGTTTGAATCACAGACCCATGTTGATCCCATGCTGCGGTGTGAATCACAGACCCATGTTGATCCCATGCTGTGGTTTGAATCACAGACCCATGTTGATTCCCATGTTGATGCCATGCTGTGGTTTGAATCACAGACCCATGTTGATCCAATGCTGTGGTTTGAATCACAGACCCATGTTGATCCCATGTTGCGGTTTGAATCACAGACCATGTTGATCCCATGCTGTGGTGTGAATCACAGACCCATGTTGATCCCATGATGTGGTTTGAATCACAGACCCATGTTGATCCCATGCTGTGGTTGAATCATAGACCCATGTTGATGCCATGCTGTGGTTTGAATCACAGACCCATGTTGATGTTGATCTCATGCTGTGGTTTGAATCACAGGCCATGTTGATCCCATGCTGTGGTTTGAATCACAGACCCATGTTGATCCCATGTTGATGCCATGCTGTGTTTGAATCATAGACCCATGTTGATCCCATGCTGTGGTTTGAATCACAGACCCATGTTGATCCCATGCTGTGGTTTGAATCACAGACCCATGTTGATGTTGATCCCATGCTGTTGTTTGAATCACAGACCCATGTTGATGCCATGTTGATGCCATGCTGTGGTTTGAATCACAGGCCCATCGCCTACAGCACACTGGCAGACCTGGTGCACCACGTGCGTCAGTCGCTGCCCATGAACGACCTGGCCCTGGCCGTCAGCCTGTTCTCCAAGAATGTGCACGACGAAACGCTGCCCTCCAGCATCCAGACCATGTCCTGCAAGCTGCTGCTGAACCTGGTGGAGTGCATCCGCGTCAAGTCCGAGCAGGAGAACGGAAATGTCCAGTCTGTGTGCGGCTGCTTGTGTGCGTGGGGGTGGGGGGGGGGGGGGGGGGGGGGGGGGGGGGGTGGAGGAAAGTGTGGATTCTGTGGGTCTGGGCCAGTAAATGGTTGGGTGTGATTGAAGGGAGGGGGAGGGGCTGCTTACTCTTTTAGTTTGTGTTTGTCGGAGAACAGTCTTAATTTTAATCTTTTAACTAATTTGGGTTTTTGTTTGTTTTTTACCTAATTGTGACATAACTGAGAAATTAATTCTATAGACCAGAGGGGTTACACAAAGAATGAAGTGAAATTCCACACACAAAGAAAAAATGCATAGTCACATCAAATCTTACAGCAACATCTACTTTATCACACGCACAAAGCTCATGTACATGCGCATGCCCTGCCTTCTCCTTCCCTCCATCCCCACCCACAGTCACATACACACTGGAGCAAGCTCGTATTTGTGCGCTCTGTCTGTGTCTTTATCTCTCTTTCAGACTCAAAAACTCGCACACTTGCATACATGCGCACACACACACACACACACACACACACTGAAAAAGAAGAACGAGCAATCGCATATCGTCTCAAATTCAAAAACGAAGAACGAGCAGTCCCTTATATTGTCACATTCAACACCCATCTTGCTCCAAATTTTAGAAGATGAGTGATTGCTCGTTCTTCGTTTTCACTGTCCTGAATGTTGTTATCTCGCCTGAAGAAGACCTAAGAGTTTAAAACGCGTCGTGTTTTGTCTTGTAATTTGTTTGCCCTGTTGTCTGGGGGATTTGCTATAAATTCTTTTCAAACCTGGTGAGTGTGTGTGGCGTGGTGCAGGGACGTGAGCTGCTGATGCGGATGCTGGAGGTGTTCGTGCTGAAGTTCAAGACCATCGCCAAGATACAGCTGCCGCAGATTTATGGCCAAGTGGTGAGTGTGCAGGGCGCCTGCCGCTGGCCTCCTGTGTGGGAAGACAGGCTGAATACTGAGATTACACAGTGTCTGTCTGTGTGGGGAGACAGGCTGAGTACTGAGATTACACAGTGTGTGTGTGGGCAGACAGGCTGAGTACTGAGATTACACAGTGTCTGTGTGGGCAGACAGGCTGAGTACTGAGATTACACAGTGTCTGTCTGTGTGGGCAGACGGGCTGAGTACTGAGATTACACAGTGTCTGTGTGGGCAGACAGGCTGAGTACTGAGATTACACAGTGTCTGTGTGGGCAGACAGGGCTGAGTACTGAGATTACACAGTGTCTGTGTGGGCAGACAGGCTGAGTACTGAGATTATACAGTGTCTGTGTGGGCAGACAGGCTGAGTACTGAGATTACACAGTGTCTGTGTGGGCAGACAGGCTGAGTACTGAGATTACAGTGTCTGTGTGGGAAGACAGGCTGAATACTGAGATTACACAGTGTCTGTCTGTGTGGACAGACAGGCTGAGTACTGAGATTACACAGTGTCTGTGTGGGCAGACAGGCTGAGTACTGAGATTACACAGTGTCTGTGTGGACAGACAGGCTGAGTACTGAGATTACACAGTGTCTGTCTGTGTGGGCAGACAGGCTGAGTACTGAGATTACACAGTGTCTGTGTGTGGGCAGACAGGCTGAGCACTGAGATTACACAGTGTCTGTGTGGGCAGACAGGCTGAGTACTGAGATTACACAGTGTCTGTGTGGACAGACAGGTTGAGCCCTGAGATTACACAGGGGTCGGTGTGGGAAGAAAGGTGGATGGGGTTTTACAACATTTGGTCTGTTGTTTTGGGCAGAAAGGCTAAAGTACTGAGATTACCAGGGTCTTTTGTGTGGGCAGACAGGCTGGGGTACTGAGTTTACAAGTGTCGGTCTGTGTGGGCAACAGGTGGCACTGAGTTTACACAGTGTTGTCTGTGTGGGCAGACAGGCTGGTACTGGTTTTAACCCCGGGCTGTGGGGGCAAAACAGGGGGGTTCTGAGATTACACAGTGTTGTGGGGGCGGGGAAGGCTGGAGCACTGAGTTTACCCAGTGTCTTTTTGGGGGGCCGCGGCCCTAAAGTACTGAGATTACACAGTGTCTGTGTGGCCCAGACGGGCCCTGAGTACTGGGGATTACCTGGTCGGTGTGTGGGGCAGACGGGCTGAGTACTGAGTTTTAACAGTGTTGTGGGGGGGAAAGACGGCTGGTACTGAGATTACCAGTGTCTGTGTGGGCAGAAGGCTGAGCACGAGATTACACATTTGTTTTGTGTGGGCAGACAGGTTTGGAGTACTGAAAATTGTTCCACATTTGTCTGTCTTTTGTGGGCAGACGGGGCTGAGTACGGGAAAATTACCCCTTGTCTGTATGTGGGCAGACAGGCTGAGTACTGAGTTTAAACCATTTTGTCGGGTGTAGGCAAAACAGGCGGGTTTCGGGGTTCCCAGGGGGCTGTGTGGGAGAAAGGCTGAGACCTGGGGATTACCCTTTTTGTCTGTGTGGGCGACAGGTGAGTACGGGGGTTTACCTTGTGTCTGTGTGGGCAAAAGGGGGCCTGGTACTGAGTTTTACACGTGTCTGTGTGTGGGCAGCAGGGATACTGAGATTAAAAAGGGTCTTTTTGTGGGCAGACGGGCCCTGAGCAATGAGATTAACAGTGTCTGTCTGTGTGGGCAGACAGGCTGAGTACTGGGGAATTCCCAAAGTGTCTGTGTGGGCAGACGGGCCCTGAGTCTGGGTTTTACACAGTGTTTTGTGTGTGTTGGCAGACAGGTGAGTATTTGAGATTACACAGTGTCTTTTGTGTTTTGGCAGAAGGCTGGAGTACTGAGATTACCCCAGTGTCTTTCTGTGGGGGCGGGACAGGCTGGTACTAAAGGATTACACAGTGTCGGGGTTTTTGTGGGCGGGACAGGCTGAGTACGGAGATTACACATTTGTCTGGGTGGGCGACAGGCTGGGTATGAGATTCCACAGGGTCTGTGTGTTTTGGCAGACAGGCTGATTTACGAGATTACACAGTGTCTGGGTGTGTTGGCGACGGGGCGAATACTGGATTACACATGTCTGTCTGGGGGGGGAAACGACAGGGGGTTTTACGGGTGATTCACGGTGTCTTTTTGGGGGGGCCCGACGGGCGGGAGTACTGAGAAAACACAGTGCTGTGTGGACAGACAGGCTGAGTACCAGATACACAGTTTTCTGTCTGTTTTGGGCAAAACGGGCTAAAAGTACTGAGTTTTACCCAGTGTCTGTTTTGTGGGAAACAGGCTGGGGGCACTGAGATTACACAGTGTCGTGTGGGGGGAAGGTGAGTACTGGATTACACAGGGGTCTGTGTGGAAAGACAGGTTTAAAGCCTGAGATTCCACAGTGTCTGTTTTGGCCGGGACAGGTTTGAGCACTGGGGATTACACAGTGTTGTGGGGGGAAGCCCAGGCTGGGGCTGAGATTAACAGTGTCGTCTTTTGGGGGCAGACGGTGAGTACTGAAAATTACACAGTGTCTGTGGGGAAAACGGGGACAGGCTGAGCCCGAGTTTCCACAGTGTCTTTTGTGGGCGGGACGGCCCTGAGTACTGGGGATTACACGGTGTCTGTGTGGACAGACAGGCTGAGTACTAAAGATTACACAGTGTCTGTGTGGGCGGGACAGGCTGAGTTACTGGATTACAAAAGTGTCTGTGTGGGCAGACGGGGCTGAAGCACTGAGATTACATCATTTGTCTTTGGGGGGGCAGAAGGCTGAGTACTGAGATTACCCCGGTGTCTGTGTGGACAGACAGGCGGGAAGTACTGGATTACCAGGGGTCTGGGGTTTTGTGGGCAGGGGCCCTGAGTTCTGAGTTTACACATTTGTCTGTTTTTGGGCCCCCCCCCCCCACGGGACCCCCCAGGAGTACTGAGATTACACGTGTTGTGTGGGGCAAAACAGGCTGAGTACTGAGTTACACATTTTGTTATGTGTGGGCAGACAGGCTGAGTACTGATTTTTACACGGGTGTCTGTGTGGGCGGGACGGGCCCTGGGTACTGTGATTACACAGTTTTGTGTGGGAAAGGACAGGCTGATCTGAGATTACCAGGGGTTGTGTGGGAAAAAGGCTGTTTTACTGAGTTTTAACACAGTGTCGTCTGTGTGGACGGGACGGGCTTGTCTGAGATTACACAGTGTCTTTTTGGGAAAGACAGGCTGGAACTGAAAATTACACGGGTTGCCCTTTTGTGGACAAAAGGGCTGAGTACGAGATTACACAGTGTTGTTTTGGGGGGGCAGACGGGGCTGAGTAATGAGTTACACAGTGTCTGTGTTTGGGCGGGGCCCAAGGCGGGAACTAAAGTTTACACAGTGTTGTGGGGGGCAGACAGGCTGAGTACTGGATTACACAGTGTCTGTGGGGGAAAGACAGGCTGAGCACGAGATTAACAGTGTTGTGGGGGGAAGACGGGGCTGGGTACTGAATTCCCACATTTGGTCTAAATGGGGGCCCCAGACGGGGCGGAGAAAGGGGGTTTACCAGTGCCCTCTTTTGTGGGCGGGGACAGGGGGGAAAAGAGATTAACAGTTCTGTCTGTGTGGGCGGGACAGGTGGGGCACTGAGATTACACAGGGTCTGTCTGTGTGGGAGAAAAGGCCCTGAGTACTGAGGATTACACGTGTCTGTGGGGAAACGACAGGTGGAAGTATGAGATTCCACATTTTTCTGTGTGGGCAGACAGGTTTGGGAAGGACGGAGTTTTAAACAGTGTCTGTGTGGGCGACGGGCTGAGCACTGGGGATTACACATTTGTCTGTGGGGGCGGGCAGGGGGAAAATTTCGAGATTACCCCAGTGTTGTGTGGACAGACAGGCGGAGTATTGGGGGATTAAACATTTGTTGTGTGTGGGGGGGCAGACAGGCTGAGTACTGAAAATTACACAGTTTTTGTGGGGGCGACAGGCTGATTTCTGAATTACACAGGGTCTGTGTGGGCAGACAGGCGGCACTGGGGATTACACAGTGTCTGTTTTGGGCGACAGGGGGGGAGTACTGAGTTTAAACAGTGTCGGTTTTGTGTGGGCAAAAGGGGCTGATTTACTGGTTTACCCCATTTGTCTGTGTGTGGGAAAGCAGGGAGTACGGGAATTACCAGTGCTGTGTAGGCAGACGGCTGAGTATGGTTTAACCCAGTGTCTGGGTTGTGGGCAGACGGTGATTTCTGAGATTACACAGTGTTATCTGTGTGGGCGGACGGGGTTAGAAATGGATTACCAGGTCTCTGTGTGGACTGCGGGCCCTGGTACTGAGTTTTCACATTTGTTTTGGTGGGGGCCCGGGACAGGCTGATTTAATGAGTTTTACACAGTGTCTTTGTGGGCAGCGGGCCCTGGTACTGAGTTTACACGTGTCTGTCTGTGTTGGACAGACGGGGACTGGAAACTGGTTTTCACAGTGTCTGTGGGGGCAGCAGGTTTGGTACTGAGTTTTAACGGGTTCGTGTGTGTGGGCAGAAAAGGCCCTGGTACGAGTTTTTCACAGTGTCTGTGTTTTGTGGGCAGACAGGTGGGGTACTGGGGTTTTCACAGTGTCTGTGGGGGGCGGGAAGGTTTTCCCTGAGATTCACAGTGTCTGGGTTGGGACGGGACGGCTGGGACTAAAGTTTACACAGTGTCTGTTGGGGTGGGCAGAAAGGCGGAAAATTTCTGAGATTACACAGGGGTCTGTTGTGTGGGCGGGACAGGCTGATTTGGGGGAGATTACAAGTGTCTGTGGGGACAGACAGGCGGGAGTACTGAGATTACACGTGTCTGTGTGGGCAGAAGGGGGGGTTTTAATGAGATTACACAGGGGTCTGTGGGCCCAGCCCGGTGAGCCTGAGATTACACAGGTCGGTGGGGAAACGGGCCGGGGCTAAAGTACTGAGTTTTACACAGTGTCTTTTGTGGACGACAGGCTGAGTACGGAGATTACACAGGGGTCTGTCTTGGGGGCAGACAGGCTAAAGTACACGCACTGCACAGGCCACACACAAACACACACACACACACACACACCAAAACCACACAAACACACACACAAATGCCAATCAACACCCCCACACACACCAACACACAAACACACACAAAAGACACACAAAACACACACATTCACAAATACTCTTTTCCCCTTGTCTTTTCCTCTCTCTTTTTCTCTCTCCCCCTCTCTGTTTTCCTGTTCTCTCTCTCTCTCTTTTCTCTCTCTCTCTCACCCACCCACCCCACAAAACAACACACCACACACCCCAATCAAAAATTTCCCGGGGCTCTCCTTCTCTCTCTCTCCTCTCTCTCTCCTCTCTCTCTCTCTCCCCTTTTCTCTCTCTCTCTCTCTCTCTCTCTTCTCTCTCCCCACACACCCCCCCCCCCCCCCCACACACACACACCCCACACACAAAACCACAAAAACTGTAAAATAGAAGCACTAGACGAAAGTGTTAAAATTTTGAATGAACTCTGTGCAGTAAACAAAATGGTCAGACATCATCTTCATCAACAACAGCAGCGCTAGCGGCGGCATCAACGTCAGCATCGTCATCAGCTAACGCTTCAGTAGGATCAGCACAGCAGACTGCGACAGACACCAAACCACCACCACCGTCCACCCCCTCCACTCCAGCCCCCCCGGCAGGTCCCCCATCCACACCCGACATCAAAGTGATGCCCCCTGAAACGCCCAAAGACGACAAACTGTTTCCTGGTCTGTGCACGGGGACAGACTCTGAAAAGGTTGGTCTGCACGTTGTTAGAGTCTGCACGTTAGAGTCTGCACGTTGTTAGAGTCTGGGCTTAACACACAAATCTGTCTCAACCCCTCCCCCCCCAAAAAAAAGCAAAAAAATCTGTTAAGAGATCTTCCAGACATAACAAAACTGCTCTGGTTTGGTTTTCGAAGATTTATAATCGTTATTTACAAGATGTATCAGCAAAGAAGAAATAAATGGAGTTAGGTGCATGGGTGATGGGTTTTCTACCTGGGATCAATAACTGGCCATTTTGGAAAATGATGCATAAGGAAATCCTTATTGTCAGGGGGAAAAAACATTCAGATGTTTCAGAAAACACCCTAAAATCTTGACTTAGTGTTGCATGTTTTTTTTTTTTAATCTTGTTTTTATTGTTGTAGTGTGGTTTAGGTTTAGTAAGAAGAGAAAAGTTGATTAAGCATGGCTTTTTTTCTTTTTCTTTTTTGTTTTAGCTCTTAACTTCTAGCAGAAAATTTTCAAAGTCAAGCTTCAGTTCTGTAAGGATTTGAACAAAAAGATCTGAAAACTGGTATGTTCATTAGAATAGCTGTAAAATGCTTGTCTGTGAGTGGATTATTGTGAAACTTGAAAGTATTGTTGATATGGCCTCGTTTTCATCTTGACGGTGTCACTGCCACCAATTTTGGTTTCTTTGCATGCTTGAATATTGATTAATTATATACTACTCCGCAAAAGTTAAGGGCCGGAAAAACATTCCTGTCTCCCAAGCAAACAAAATCCAAAAAACACCCGCAACTCATAGAATGATTTAATTCAACATTTAATCCATCGATTTATGCACAAAATTCATTGACAAGTCAAAATCCATTGGATTTACATCCGTCACAAACACAACACCCCCCTTCTGAAAAATTGCAAGAAAAGTCAGGTCATTTTGTTCATGTTCAATAACGGGTGTGGCCACGATTTGCTGCCAGACAGTCCACCAGCCGTCGCCGCATCGAGTGGACAAGGTTGTGCAGCATCTGTTGCGGGATGGCAAGCCACTCCTGCTGCAGGAAGTGGAAGAGCTACGCACCATCTACGGGCTGGGGGTGATTGTCCACTACGCGGCATCCAAGAATGTCCCACAGGTTTTCAATGGGAGCCAGGTCTGGGGATCGGGCTGGCCAGTCCATGCGGACAACTTGCGCACGCTGCAGGAAGTCCCTCACCACCAAAGCACGGTGAGGGGTGGCGTTGTCGTCCTGTAGAAGGGAGCCACGTCCCATGGCCCGCAGAGTGGGGACGATGATTGGCCCGACAATCTCATCCCTGTACCTCACGCCGGTCAGGTTGCCTCGAATGAGGTAAAGAGGAGTCCTCCCATGGAGATGAAAGCCTCCCCACACCATCACGGACCCCCCTCCATACCGGTCGTGCTCTTGGACGCAAGCATCGACGAATCGCTCGCCTACACGTCGCCAAACGCGCCATTGGGCATCACTGTTCGACAAAGTGAAACGAGACTCGTCTGTGAACAGGACTCTGCCCCACTGCTGCCTGTTCCAGCGCTGGTGGTTGCGTGAGAACGCCATCCGAGTTTGACGATGACGTGGTGTCAGCAGTATACGAATGGCAGGGACCCTTGAGTGGAGGTTTACCTCGTGCAGGCGTCGCCTAACAGTGTCCTGGGAGATGTTAATGTGGGTAGCCGTCCTCAGGTTGCTACGGAGGGTCCTGGCAGTGATGGTTCTGTCACGCAGCGCCATCACCTCAAGGTAACGGTCGTCGCGATGGTTCGTTGTTCTTGGGCGTCCGGAGCGGGCCCGTTCATCGGTACTACCGGTGGCTTGGAAGCGTTCAGCCAGGCGTTGAATAACGGAGTGGCTCACTCCAAGCCCTCTGGCGACTTCTCGGCCGGAAGTTCCATCCTGAAGCCAGCCCAGCGCCCGTCCACGATCAACTGTTGATAGTCTCTGTCTTGGAGGCATGGTTATTGAGACCCCTGGTTGCAGCCCTTCAATACCCCTAACCGTGTACCTTTGGCGGAGCAGTGTTCACTAGGGACATGGCTTGCACGTGCAATTTGCCAGACACCTGCCGCGGCACTGCTTCGTCAGCTGACAACGACTGAACTTTCATTACATTCACGTGCATTTGCATCGTTTTCTGCGCCGCTCAAAACACATTTGCATAACTGCAATGTCTGCAAAACAGGTTTGGGCATGTGCAGCAATAAGTAAAGTTGCCGCGTAGCCCTCCATGCGTCATTTTCAACGTCGTTGTGCTCGTGTACAATATATCTATCTGCAGCTTCTGAAAACAAGGGTTGGCCCTTAACTTTTGCGGACGAGTATATAATTAAAAAAAGTAACAGGTGTGTTTAGCAATTCACTTTCTAGAGCGAGGGGTGGACTCGTGTTTAGAATGTTCAGCTGTGGTGCAAACATGTGTGTAAGTGTACACTTAAAGGTTTCTACTGTTGTCCATTCATTATGCTCAGCTGTGGTGCAAACATGTGTGTAAGTGTACACTTAAAGGTTTTACTGTTGTCCATTCATTATGTTCAGCTGTGGTGCAAACATGTGTGTAAGTGTACACTTAAAGGTTTTACTGTTGTCCATTCATTGTGTTCAGCTGTGGTGCAAACATGTGTGTAAGTGTACACTTAAAGGTTTTACTGTTGTCCATTCATTGTGTTCAGCTGTGGTGCAAACATGTGTGTAAGTGTACACTTAAAGGTTTTACTGTTGTCCATTCATTGTCAGACCACGCCCACACCGTTTTGGGGCGGCGCCCTCCCACCTGGGCACGTACTCCGTGGGGGACTGCCGGGGCCTTGTGAAGACGCTGGTGTGTGGGGTGAAGACCATCACCTGGGGGGTGCTCACCTGCAAAGCCATCGGAGCAGGTGAGTTGGATACCACCGTCATAATCAGCACAAACCGGCGGGTTTTGTTGTTGTTGTTTTTAAACCCCAAAGTGCTTCAAGACATATATAGATATATGTCACATGCTGCATAGATGCACACACAAGCTTGCACACACACACATACATGTGCACACACACGCACAAACGTGCGCGCACGTGTGAGCACATGCACACGCACACACACGCACACACACACACTTGTACATACACACACACACATATATACACACACTCACACATATTCATCTGTCATCTTTACGAAATGTCATCACTTACTTAAGTATGTCTTTGTTTTCAAATGACTCCTGTATTTCTTTTGGGAAAAAAAACTAAAAGAAGAAAATTTCGCCATACCTAAATGGTGGGTGGGACTGTGTGTCACAGCGGACCCGAACCTGGTGGCCTACAAACAGTTCCAGCCCAAGGAGACCCTGGTGTACTCCCGCCTGGTGAAGTACGCCATGCTGGCCCTGGACATCTACACCATCAGCGTGGCCACCAACGGACAGACCTTCATCCGCCCTGCAGCGTGAGTCCTGACCTCTGCACCCTTCCCCAGCTCACCTCCAGCAGATGAGCAGTGATTCTGAGTCAGGCACAGTCACTGGCTCTGTTCACCAGACACAATTCACCCATCCCTATAATACAGGGACCACCCAGTCTCACCTCCAGCAGATGAGCAGTGATTCTGAGTCAGGCACAGTCACTGGCTCTGTTCACCAGACACAATTCACCCATCCCTATAATACAGGGACCACCGAGTCCTGTGTTGTTAAGGAGAAACGTTAACCCTTTCACTGCTAACATATTAAGCTATCGGTGAAGGGGTTAATATTTCTAGTTGTCCTGTTTTTCATTCCCCTTCCCTGTTGTCATGATGACTCAGATTTTTTTGCTTACGTTTGTTTTCCCTCGGTTCTTATTTGTGCTAAATATTCTTTCGCATTTTATTAAACCGGTTTCATTCTTGCGAGGGAGAAATTTGGAGGCAGCTGATTCATTTTGACTGTAGTGGGGGAGGTTGTGTGTGAGTGACTGCATGTATATTTGAAAATGATCAGTTAGTAAAAAGGTCATAACCAAAAAAATTTTTTTTATCTAACCAGAAAGACGTAATATAAAGTGCAGCCCATGTCATTGAATGTTTGGAGTCCTTAGTTGTGTCAGACTCACTCATTTTCACTGTAGACTACTAATTACTCATCTCATTTTCTAATGAAATGGCTTGAGTAGAAAGCCTGAATGTGATAGATGAAGAGACATTGAAAGTTTGACCAATAGTATGTAAAAGAAGAATGTATCATTCCATTTGGAAACGAAGCATGTCATGGCGACTGTTAATTTGTAATTAGATGAGGGAGTTTACATTTCACCTGCTTTATCTTTCAACATTGAATGGTTGGCAACGGTCAGTTCAGCTCTGAGCACAAGCCAACAGGTGTTCTAGCACCTGTTGATGAGGGTGTGGTGCCAGTGTTAATGTGTGCAGTGTTCATGTCAGCAACAGAACTATGCTAACTTGTGTGTCAGCATGTGTCCTTGAAGGAAAAGGGTTTGTATTGACAGCGTTTAGGGCAGCTCTGGACAGAAACGTTGACAGTTGAAACGTTCATTGACTGCAGAATCCAGATCACATGCACACACAGACACACACACACACACACACACACACACACACACACACACACCACACACACACACAAACACAAACACACACACACACCAGTCTTGCAGTGGGAGGGGTGGGGGACAGGATTATCCTTGTTGGATGATGAAGCGGTGAACATTCAAGCATAGCCATTCTTCACTACCTTCATGGCTGGTGGCAAGGCTCGAGAGTGGTGGAGATCCTCCTCTGTTGGGTGGCTGATGATCTGGGGCAGAGTGTGGTGGAGATTCTTCACTACCTTCATGGCTGGTGGCAAGGCTCGAGAATGGTGGAGATCCTCCTCTGTTGGGTGGCTGATGATCTGGGGCAGAGTGTGGTGGAGATTCTTCACTACCTTCATGGCTGGTGGCAAGGCTCGAGAGTGGTGGAGATCCTCCTCTGTTGGGTGGCTGATGATCTGGGGCAGAGTGTGGTGGAGATTCTTCACTGTTTATGGCTGATCATTGAAGTGAACATTCTCCACTCCTGGTAGCTGATGATAGGGGCAAAGGTAGAAAGGGGGAGGAGGAGGGAGAATAAAAATAGAGATTCTGAACCGGTGGTGGCTGACAGTTGAGACACTGAATGATGGAGTTTTTCTACAGTCATTGGCTGATGATTGAGGTGAAGAAAGGTGGAGATTCTCCTCTGTTTGTGGCTGGTATGATCGCCACAGTTGTGGCTTGAAGGACAATAATGGCACAACCTATGTTGGGTAGGTGACTCGAGGTCTGGCCAGCACGTTGGACTAATGCGCAGGTCAGACATGTGTTAAGTCGTAGCATGAGACCCTCTTCTTCAGTTCTTTGTCGTTAGTTCATTTATTCATCAGCCTTAAATCATGCGCAGTGTGGTCTTGAAACTTAGCGGATGTGTTGAGGTGTATATGGACTAGTTCGCACGCAGTGACACCTCATTGATGTGTTGAGGTGTATATGGACTAGTTCGCACACAGTGACGCCTCATTGATGTGTTGAGGTGTATATGGACTAGTTCGCACGCAGTGACACCTCATTGATGTGTTGAGGTGTATATGGACTAGTTCGCACGCAGTGACACCTCATTGATGTGTTGAGGTGTATATGGACTAGTTCGCACGCAGTGACACCTCATTGATGGAACTGAAACTGTGGCTGGTGTTTGTGGGGGAGAATGATGGATGTTCTTCACTGGTTGTGGTTGAGGATTGAGTGGAGAGTGGGGAGATTCTGCACTGTTTGTGGCTGAGGATTGAGTGGAGAGTGGGGAGATTCTCCACAGGTTGTGGTTGAGGATTGAGTGGCGAGTGGGGAGATTCTGCACTGGTTGTGGCTGAGGATTGAGTGGAAAGTGGGGAGATTCTCCACTGGTTGTAGCTGAGGATTGAGTGGAGAGTGGGGAGATTCTCCACTGTGGATGGTTGATGATTGGGGTGGAGAGTGGGGAGATTCTCCACTGTGGATGGTTGATGATTGGGGTGGAGAGTGGGGAGATTCTGCACTGGTTGTGGCTGAGGATTGAGTGGAGAGTGGGGAGATTCTCCACTGGTTGTGGCTGAGGATTGAGTGGAGAGTGGGGAGATTCTGCATTGTTTGTGGCTGAGGATTGAGTGGAAAGTGAGGAGATTCTCCACTGGTTGTGGCTGAGGATTGAGTGGAGAGTGGGGAGATTCTCCACTGTGGATGGTTGATGATTGGGGTGGAGAGTGGGGAGATTCTCCACTGTGGATGGTTGATGATTGGGGTGGAGAGTGGGGAGATTGTGCACTGTGGATGGTTGATGATTAGGGTGGAGAGTGGGGAGATTCTCCACTGTGGTTGGTTGATGATTGGGGTGGAGAGTGGGGAGATTCTGTGTTGTGGATGGTTGATGATTGGGGTGGAGAGTGGGGAGATTGTGCACTGTGGATGGTTGATGATTGGGGTGGAGAGTGGGAGATTGTGCACTGTGGATGGTTGATGATTGGGGTGGAGAGTGGGGAGATTGTGCACTGTGGATGGTTGATGATTGGGGTGGAGAGTGGGGAGATTGTGCACTGTGGATGGTTGATGATTGGGGTGGAGAGTGGGGAGATTGTGCACTGTGGATGGTTGATGATTGGGGTGGAGAGTGGGGAGATTGTGCACTGTGGATGGTTGATGATTGGGGTGGAGAGTGGGGAGATTGTGCACTGTGGATGGTTGATGATTGGGGTGGAGAGTGGGGAGATTGTGCACTGTGGATGGTTGATGATTGGGGTGGAGAGTGATGGAGAGTTTCCTTCCCAGTCATCAACTGCAGATGGTGCTAAAGAACAGTTTAGTTAAAATGTTACAGTTAACGTCTCCAAAAAGATGCTGCTGCACCCACCCCTCCACCCCTCTCTTTCCTTTACTGGCAGTTTTTTTTCACCATATATGTCAACATATGTTAATACTTACAATCATCAGCCTTGATGCTTGCAGCGTTCAGAGCGTCAAGACCAAAGAGGAGAAGGAGGTTTTGGAGCACTTCGCTGGAGTGGTAAGGCCTTCAGTTTTCTTTTTCTTCTTCAGTTCAATTTGCAGGCACATAATTTTTAAAAAATCTGTAGATTCATAAACAAGGAACAGTGTTCAGAAATAACATGTATATAACAACCAAAAATCTTCACAGTTCTGATCTGAGTAGCATCTGTCAACACCACCCTTACTATGTTTGAAGTGATGAAATCTGTTGTAATGAAATTGGCTTTCGCCGCATCCATAGCTGGTGATGCTTACTCTGTCAGCCTGAGAATGTTTGATTGCTTTGGTGCAGGAGATTGTCAGTTCAACAGACTGTGGTGAGTTGGCTTTCAGTGCATCATGACAACTTGATCAGCAAAGTAGACAGCTTAGTCAGAAAAAAGTATTTCTGAGAGTAGTCTTGTCAGTGAAGAACTCTGTGAACAGATTGACGCCATACTTTGAGTGAGGGAGGGAAACATGAACAGTCTGTAATAAACGACAGTCTGTAATAAAGACAGATGGTAACTGTTTCTCTCACTGTGAAATAGTGACATGCACATTACTCCTGTACCCATCCATATAGCACACATACACAGAACAACATGTTGCTCCTGTACCCATCCATTTAATAAGCACACACAGAAATACACATTACTCCTGTACCTATCCATTTAGCAAGCACACACAGAAATACACATTACTCCTGTACCCATCCATGGAGCACACATACACAGAAATACACATTACTCCTGTACCCATCCATGGAGCACACATACACAGAAATACACATTACTCCTGTACCCATCCATGGAGCACACATACACAGAAATACACAATACTCCTGTACCCATCCATAAAGCACACTTACACAGAGATACACATTACTCCTGTACCCATCCATGGAGCACACTTACACAGAGATACACATTACTCCTGTACCCATCCATGGAGCACACATACACAGAAATACACAATACTCCTGTACCCATCCATAAAGCACACTTACACAGAGATACACATTACTCCTGTACCCATCCATGGAGCACACATACACAGAAATACACATTACTCCTGTACCCATCCATTGAGCACACTTGCACAGAAATACACATTACTCCTGTACCCATCCATTGAGCACACATACACAGAAATACACATTACTCCTGTACCTATCCATTTAGCATACTTACACAGAAATACACATTACTCCTGTACCCATCCATTGAGCACACTTACACAGAAATACACATTACTCCTGTACCTATCCATTTAGCAAGCACACACAGAAATACACATTACTCCTGTACCCATCCATTGAGCACACTTACACAGAGATACACATTACTCCTGTACCCATCCATTGAGCACACATACACAGAAATACACATTACTCCTGTACCCATCCATGGAGCACACATACACAGAAATACACATTACTCCTGTACCCATCCATGGAGCACACATACACAGAAATACATATTACTCCTGTACCCATCCATTGAGCACACATACACAGAAATACACATTACTCCTGTACCCATCCATTGAGCACACATACACAGAAATACACATTACTCCTGTACCCATCCATTGAGCACACATACACAGAAATACACATTACTCTTGTTCCCATCCATTTTGCACACTTACATAGAAGAGGTATGGAGAACGAAATGTAAAAAAAAAACGTCTTTCCAAAGAAAGGTCCAAGCTTGCCATTGTACCCCGAGATGACTGTTCACAACAACAACAGTGCAAGAAATATGCCAACAGTTTAGTGCTGGTCAGTTGACTTGGTTTTCTTCAGCATGTCAGTTGTGTGAGGTTATTTCCTTCTAGTCATGAAGATGAACATTACAGTGGTGCTTGCTCCTCAGTCTTGAGGATTTCTCTACAGCACAGTGATACTCCCTGTGGTGTGTGTGTGTGTGTGTGTGTGTGTGTGAGTGTGTGTGTGAGAATGTGTGTGAGTGTGTGTGTGTGTCTGTGTGTGTCTGTGTGTGTGTGTGTGTGTGTGTGTGTGTGTGTGTTCTCTGCAGTTTACCATGATGAGTCCTGTCACATTTCGGGAGATCTTTTCCACCTGCATTGAGGTGACTATCTCTGTGAACATCTGCCTCAGATTTTGTCTGTCTCTCTGTCTGTCGGTGGTTTTTTCTCTCCTTTTCTCAATCATGCATGTGCAGTGTTGATTCTAGAGCGCGCCCTTGCGGGATTCCCGCAATATTTTTCTGAAGGCCGCAAAAAATCGCGAAAGACGCGGCCCAAAAGCCGCAAAAAAAAGAGAACGAACGCGTTTTTGCACAACCAGCGCGGCTTCGCCGCTGCCGTGTGTATAGCCTCCTGAGCAATTCCTTTAGCCGAACGCGCGTTCTACCAAATTTTTTCATTGGCCGAGAAGCAGCAGTTGAGCCAATCAGCGGTACTGGCAGTTCAACAGTCCTCATGTCGGCTTCAACGATGAAGCGCGCGAAGCCAAACACTCTGTTTTCTTTCGCCTTCACGAAGAAAAAACGCACTGATATATCTAAAGATCATCAGCTGGAAGCCGATAATGAGTCTACAGCCACCGTTACGGCTACTCAGTCAAGCGATAGCGTGTCTCAGCCGATCGACGCCGGAGGCGAAACGGTTGAAAGTGCCAGTGAACCCGAAGATCAGCAAGATAATGAAGATGGTGAAAACGAAGCCGATCCCTCCAGTTCGAACACGGAGGAGCAGAAGAAACTCTACAAGGCGTTTCAAGAATCATGGTTGAAAGACAGACCCTGGTTAAAGAAGGAGAAACAGGCTGAAAGAAGACAGCCTCAATGTGCTGATGACCATCAAATGTGAAGGTCCTCCCATCAATGACCATGACTTCACAGCTGCTGCAGCAGAGTGGAAGCAACAGAAGGATAGGAGGATCTACAAGAAATGAATGGAGTTCTGTGGGCTGTACATATGTATAAAGCTTTTCAGTTGTGTATGGTGAAGGTGTACACAGTGACTTTTCACAGTTAAAGGGTTTTCTTAAGGTGATACTGATGGTATATAAATCTTGACAATAGTGATGGTCACTTCATATAAAGAGACTGAATTAATTGTGGGGTAGGCTTAGAGTTGCTGGATTCTATGATGAGGTGACAACAGACTTGCTCACTTGCTGTATGACTGCCAAGAAGGGAGCTCAGCTGAGTACATGCACCACCAGAAAAAGACAAGTCTTCTAAGGTATGTCAGAATGTGTGTGTACTCTGTGCGTGTGTGTGTGTGTGTGTGGTGTGTGTGCGTTTCTGTAATAAAATGTAACTCGTTTCTTGTTTCTTTTTGTTTTAGTTTACTTTGGCCATAATGTAATCATTGTGATTAAGCTTTAAAATCTGAATTTTCACGCGTTTTGAGGGCCTCCCATTTTCACCCTATGGGCCCCCTTTTTTTATGTGAGGGGGCCCTTGGGCCCCCTTTTTTGAAATCCTAGAATCAACACTGCATGTGTATCTAATGGTAACAGATGTTTGTGCATTTGCACTCCAGAATTATAAAGTTTTAGAGGTTTGTTGTTGTTTTGAAGGTGGTATCAGACTAGCTCCTGTCTGTCAAGAAAGTGAGACTAGTCCATAAACAAAACCTTGCATTTGCTGAATCATAAGGCCAAAGTAGAGAGAGAGGAATTAAAGAGAAAAGGGGATGGATAGGTCTTCTGGCAACAGGCCTAGTAGTTGTACTGCCAGTGCATAAACCCACCATGTTTGTTAGCTCCTGAGGACCTGTTGTATTTGTGATCTGTGCTTTGTAGTTGTGAGTGTATTGCTTTGCTCAAGATATTTTTTTTTGGGGGGGGGGGGGGGGGGGGTTAGTTTATAGAAGTGGGGAACGTTGTGGCAGTGTGTGATGTAATGGGATCAATGGGAGGTTAGTTTATATAGAAGTGTGGGAAACGTTGTGGCCAGTGTGTGATGTAATGGGATCAAATGGGAGGTTAGTTTATATAGAAGTGTGGGAAACGTTGTGGCCAGTGTGTGATGTAATGGGATCAAATGGGAGGTTAGTTTATATAGAAGTGTGGGAAACGTTGTGGCCAGTGTGTGATGTAATGGGATCAAATGGGAGGTTAGTTTATATAGAAGTGTGGGAAACGTTGTGGCCAGTGTGTGATGTAATGGGATCAGATGGGAGGTTAGTTTATATAGAAGTGTGGGAAACGTTGTGGCCAGTGTGTGATGTAATGGGATCAGATGGGAGGTTAGTTTATATAGAAGTGTGGGAAACGTTGTGGCCAGTGTGTGATGTAATGGGATCAGATGGGAGGTTAGTTTATATAGAAGTGTGGGAAACGTTGTGGCCAGTGTGTGATGTAATGGGATCAAAGTCAGAACTGTTTTGGGCAGATTTGGGTCAACATGAGACTTGTAAAACACCTTAAATATTGAATTGACAGAGAAGGAAGTCAAATTAAACCACGTCCAGCAAATTTCGGTCGGTGCTGTATGCATAAAACTAACGCAGATGTTGTATCGACTCTCGTGATTGTTCATGGCAGAGAGAATAATTGAGTCGAAACTGATGTGCAGACAGCGGACATTGTTTCAACAGTTAAACTGTTTTCAGTGTTTCAAGATCTTTCTTATTGTTTTTTTTTGTTATTCATATTGTGGGCAGTTTGTGGTTGAGCGTATCACCCAGGACCATGCCCTGCAGATTTTTTTTCTATTTTTTTCCCTGTTGTGTGCAGTTTGTGGTGGAGCGTATCAACCAGAACTACGCCCTGCAGATCGTGGCCAACGCCTTCCTGGCCAACCTGTCCACATCCTCCACCTTTGCCACCATCCTCATCAACTTCCTCATGGGCCGCATGGAGGAGATGGGCTGTGAGTCACTCTCTGCTGCCCTGGTCTGTGGTGTGCGTGTTCTTTTCTGTGTGTCAGGACCGGCTTTGTCCTGTGCCATCAACATAAAGATTCCCGTACATTCAGTGCTGTCCTGGTCTGGGGGTGTGCGTGTTCTTTTCTGTGTTTTCAGGACCGGCTTTGTCCTGTGCCATCAACATGAAGATTACCGTACATTCAGTGCTGCCCTGGTCTGTGGTTGGTGCGTGGTTCTTTTCTGTGTCAGGACCGGCTTTGTCCTGTGCCATCAACATGAAGATTACGGGACATTCAGTCGTGAGAATTGTTATACAGCATGGACATGATGAATCAAACATTGATCTCTCATTTAATTTTCATTTTGTTTTGTATGTTTTTTTTTTTTTTAACCCATCCTGTTTTTTTCAGAACGACTTTTCCCTCTATCAGCAAATAATCAGATGCGGAAGGAACCCATCTCTGTATAGTGTTAAAACGAAATGCAGAAATGAAAACCTTCAAGTTACATTTGCATTGTTGTTGATGTATACTTTTGTTTCATGTGGTCTGTTCATAGTTCTCAAGGTTAAAGAAAGTTTCGAAGTTTTAGTGACTAAGATTAATATTTATGAGTCATCAGCGCTATAGTGAAGCAGTTAGGGAGGTCGTGGATTTTATTCCATCAGACCCATTATTTTGTGATTTTTTTTGGCCCAAACTGCTGCATCCCCTGAGCTGAGTTTGCTGTGGGCGCAGTCAGATGATTGTGACCACACAGACAAACTCTTCCTCTTAAGGATGGGATTTTTGAGAGTGTTGATAAATTTCCCCACCAAAAACTGCAGGTGTCTGCCTTTCTCAAGCCTGTCTGATCCGGGGATATGTTAGGAAAGTAACCATGGAGCACAGCCTGGTCATGTAGTTTGAAAGTAAGCATGGAGCACAGCCTGGTCATGTTTGTCTATGAAAGTAAGCATGGAGCACAGCCTGGTCATGTGTCTGTGCAGTAAGCATGGAGCACAGCCTGGTCATGTAGTCTGTGAAAGTAAGCATGGAGCACAGCCTGGGTCATGTAGTCTATGACAGTAAGCATGGAGCACAGCCTGGTCATGTAGTCTGTGAAGTAAGCATGGAGCACAGCCTGGTCATGTAGTCTATGGGCAGTAAGCATGGGCACCCGCTGGTCATGTAGTCTATGAAAGTAAGCATGGAGCACAGCCTGGTCATGTGTCTGTGAAAGTAAGCATGGAGCACAGCCTGGTCATGTAGTCTGTGACAGTAAGCATGGAGCACAGCCTGGTCATTTTGTCTATGAAAGTAAGCATGGAGCACAGCCTGGTCATGTAGTCTATGACAGTAAGCATGAAGCACAGCCTGGTCATGTAGTCTGTGACGTAAGCATGGAGCACAGCCTGGTCATGTAGTCTATGAAAGTAAAGCATGGAGCACAGCCTGGTCATGTAGTCTGGGGACAGTAAGCATGGAGCACAGCCTGGTCATGTAGTCTATGACAGTAAGCAGGGAGCACAGCCTGGTCATGTAGTCTATGAAAGTAAGCTTTGGAGTACAGCCTGGTCATGTAGTCTATGAAAGTAAGCATGGAGCACAGCTGGTATGTAGTCTATGTAAAGTAAGCATGGAGCACAGCCTGGTCATGTAGTCTATGACAGTAAGCATGGAGCACAGCCTGGTCATGTAGTCTATGAAAGTAAGCATGGAGCACAGCCTGGTCATGTAGTCTTAGTTATTGATGCACAACATTGTTCATTGGTTGAAGGCTGCAGCTCATCCATTGACTGGCTGTGTTTGGCGTGGACAGATCAGTGTAAAAGGGTGGCTGTGGTGGGACCCACAGTTCATTGGAGTTGAGGCGTTAACGCTTCTCCCAGCTGCTAGGTTTAAAGGACTCCTATAGCTACACAGGGTCACCTTGATAGTCTCTGGTTGGTTGGCTTCTGTCCAGACAGGGGGACTGTTCAGGTTGTAGCCTGGATTCACAATTGTTAAATGCCTTGAGAATTTTCAGGTTTGATAAGCCTGAATTCAGGGTTTTAAATGTCTTGAGAATTTTGGGGTTTTTTCCTGAAGTCAGGCTTTTTAAATGTCTTGAGAATGTTCAGGTTTTATCCTGAATTCAGCCTTTTTTAAAGATCTCCAGAACTTGAGTTTTTACTTTGTTGAGAAAATGTGTTGTGTATAGTGCTGACCCTTTTGTTGGAAAAACAATCTTTTAAGGTTGAGCAAAGAATCGCCGAGAGCATGGACAATGCTACAAGCTTCAGTGGCATGAGCATACTATAGCCTTTTTCCACTGGCCCTGGCCTTATGTCTGAATCTCCTTGTTTGACAGCTAACATGGACCGCTTCAAACCTGTACCTGAAGATGCACAAACTGGTGTTTGGCTCGGTCTCGCTTTTCGCGGCAGAAAACGAGCAGATGTTAAAGGTATTTTGCTTTTGCCTCTGTGGTCCTTGCCCTCTGTCTTTTTCTTTTCTTTTCAGTATCAACTTTGTACTGATTTTATGTAGCTGTTTTTTTTTTTTACCCTTTTTTTTAATGTTAAAAAACTTTCTTGTCTTATATTTCTGTGGTTTCTTCTGTCTGGCTTTTGTTTTGCCTTTTTGTTGGTTAAAAAAGTCTGCTGCGTTGCTGTTACAGCTGGATGACTCGGTTCTGTTGTATTTATTTAATTGCATCATGATAAAAATGTATATCTTCAAACAAGTCCTTATTATTTAGTTATATCATGATTAAAACAATTATCTTCTAATGGACCCAGTAACTCTGATGTATTGGATTAGACAGGGGAGTAAATGATAAACAACCGTAGCAACTTTTGCTCTTGATGGTAAAACCAGGGCACTCAAGTCCAGTCTTGCTTGCGGTACCCCGTCATCTGATACACATGCTGGACAATAGATATGCCGGAGCAAACGTGAACCCCCACCCCCCATCCCTTTCCTTCAGTTCCAAGTTTACATCAACAGCAGCTGAAGAGTGTGCAAAATACCAAAGAGCACTTTTCCAAGATTGGCATCAATCATGATAAGTTGTTGAACACCTAAGATTGGCATCAATTGATGGGTTGTTGTTGAACACCTAAGATTGGCATCAAACGATGATATGTTGTAAATGTTGAACACCCAAGATTGGCATCAATTGATGATATGTTGTTGAACGCCTAAGACTGGCATCAATTAATATGTTGTTGAACGCCTTTAAAATTGGCATCAATTGATGATATGTTGTTGACGCCTAAGACTGGCATCAATTAATATGTTGGTTGAACGCCTAAGATTGGCATCAATTGATGATATGTTGTTGAACGCCTAAGACTGGCATCAATTGATGATATGTTCAGGGTTCGTACGCCCCTTGAAGACCCTTGAAAACCCTTTTAAAATACAACTGGGTCAAAAAGGCCCTTGAAAACCCTTGAATACTGCAGATATGCCTACCATCCCTTGAAATCCCCTTAAAAATCGTTTTCGGACCAAAACTGACCGTAACATTTGAAGACGAATCGGAGAACAAACGTGAACAAGACTTCGGACATCGATTTTCGCCTCTCGAATCGTTTTGTGTGTCGTCTGCTTTTCAAGCAAAGGGAAGCAATTCAATAGTTGGTTATTGTTTGCGCATTCGCAGTTCGACTTCCGACAAAGTGCGCCATGCTCCCTAATCTTCGGTGAATGCCAACACTGTTGCGTCTGTCATCATGCCTAAGGGAAATTGCGCATTTGATCCGTTGTGGTTACAGAAGGAAGAATATCGAAGCTGGATCACTGAATGCAGAGACAACAAACATGCGTTTTTCTGTAAAGTGTGCAAAAAGACCGTTGATGTTCGGGCAGTGGGCGAATCGCGGTTGCAAGTCACGGAAAGAGGAAAAATATGTGGAATTGGAAAACGCGAGTAGGTGGTAGTTAGTCTTTCGGACTTCGTTCGGCAATCATCAAATTCATCAACATCAGGTCAGACCCTTTCCTCAGTAAGAATCGTCAGCCAATCCACAATAAACAGCAAGTGGGAAGATGTGTTAAAAGTTAAAAGCTGAAGTGTGTGGACGATTCATGCCATCAACAATCATCACAGTTTCCGATCTGTGAAGACGACACGAAACTGTTTTTCAGCAATGTTTCCCTACTCGATTGCGACGAACTATCGGTGTGGGGAAACCAAAATTAGATATCTTGCAACTTTTGGCATTGCACCTTTTTTTTTTGTTAGAACTGAAAAAAGAGTGAAATCATATACTGAATCTTCAAATCAATCGTCACGTCGTCTCCATGTCTAGACACAAAGTGACTCGTGTGTGCGCATTTGTAATTAAAAAAAAAAAATCCTACTTCCTTGTTTAATTAAAAGACAGCATTTTTTACCCACCCCTAACCCCCCCCCCCCCCCCCCTCTTACCTCCGTACCCTGCCACACACACACACCACACGCCCCGCACGCACACGACACACGCACGCCGCACAACACACAACACACAAAACAAAACACACACAAGAGACCCACACCACACACACATAGAGGAGAGAGAGGCCACACACCGAAAGTGCGCGCGCACACACACAACACACACCACAGAAAGAGAGGACAAACACACAACACCCAAAAAACCCCAAACAAAAACACACACACACACACCACGGGACACAAAGAAAGGGGAAGAGAGAGAGAGAAAAACCCACACACACACCACACCCACCACAAAAACAAGGATACCACACACACACAACACCCCAAAACCCCAAACTAAAAAACAGTTCGTGGGAGCTGCGGAAGGTCCCCCAGTTCCCCTTTTTCAAGAGGGTTTTTCCCGCCCCCGTCCTGCCCCAGAACAAGCTTTAGGCTAGTCCGGCCCCAACCTTCACAACTTCCACACGACAAGCAACAGGGGCGTATTTTAAAAGTAAAGTTTGAGAGCTCTTCTAAAATGTGCCAGAGAGGGGGGCCTCGGCTGCAGCTCCTGGAAGGTTTAAATGATATGTCATGTTTTTGTAAAATCATTGATAAGGATTTAAAAACGGGAGAGGGGACACCCATGTCGATAGGGGCCCAGAAAGCAATTAAAAATTTTTCTTTTTTGATTTCTCGTTTCTGTATAAAATTCATTTTTTTTTTTTTTGTATAGATAGGGGCATGGAAAAGAAAAAGGTGTAATCATTTTTCTCAGGGGGGTTACATGGGAAAGGTAAATTCCTCTTTTTTTAAAAGTAGGCAAAAATTTCCCCCCAAAAAAATTAAAATACCCCCTTTAGAAACCCTTGAAAAACCCTTGATTTTTTTTTCCGTGGGAAGGGGGAAAACCCTGTTGTTTTTAAGCCTAACACGGGCCCAAAAATTTGTGTTTTGTTGTTAAACGCCAAAAGACTGGCATAATTGATGATTTTGTTAAAACGTAGACTGGCATAAAATTGATGATTTTGTTGAACCCCTAAGACTGGTCAATTTTGATAGTTGTTGAACCCTAAGACTGGCATAAATTGTGATTGTTTTTGAACGCCTAAGACTGGCATAATTGTGAATTTGTTTTTTAAAAAGCCAAGACTGGCATCAATTGTGATTGTTGTTGAACCCCCAAAGGGGATGGCAAAATTTGTTGTTTTTTGTTAAAAGCCTAAGAGGGAAATTGATGTTGTTTTTGAACCCCAAGACTGGCATAAATTTGATGATATGTTGTTGAAGCCTAAGACGGGCATAATTTGATGTTATGTTGTTAAACCCAAAGCTGGTCAGTTGATGTTTTTGTTAACCCCTAAGATGGCATCTTTGATGTTATGTTGTTGAACACCCAAGAGGCTAATTGATGATATGTTGTTGAACACCTAAGTTTTGGCATCAATTGATGATATGGGGTTGAAACACCCAAGATGGCTCAATTGATGATATGTTTTTTGAAACTAAGCTTGGATTTTAAAATATGTTGTTGAAGCCAAGATGGCATCAATTAAGTTATTTTGTTAAAACCCCAAAGATGGCATCAATTAATGTTGTTGTTGAACCCCAAAGATGGCATCAATTAATGTTGTTGTTGAACGCCTAAGATGGCATCAATTGATGTTATGTTGTTGAAACCTAAGCTGGCATCACTTAGTGAATGTTGTTGAACGCCTAGACTGGCATCTTGTGATATGTTGTTAAACGCCTAAGTTGGCACATTATTAATTTTGTTAAAGCCTAAGAGGGCATAAATTTAGTAATTTTTGTTGAACGCCTAAGACTGGATCATTGTGATATGGGGTTGAACACCTCTGCAGTGCTCGGACGCGGGCCCCAAAAGTGATCGTGTTTAACACGAGTGACCAGGTTTCTGACAAATGTGAACAGTCAAAAAACGAACCTTAGTGCATACAAAATGTATGTTTGCTTGGGTCATGCAATTTAAATAGGAGTGAAAGTTGGCGTGCGTTGGTTTGGGGTTTCGGTGATTTCATTTTTGCCTGGGAAAATTTTTTCCAGCCTCCTGCAAAAGGTGCCCGCTCCCAGGAGCTGGCCCTCGCGCCAAAGACCCCAAAAAACTATTTCCCTGTGCCCCGCGGCTCTTCCGCTCCATCGGAGGAGGCAGCCATCCCTGCGTCCCAAAGGTTCCTTCCCCTGCTGCCCACTCTCTTGAAAAGGTAACCTTGGCGGAAACCGCTGGGGGGGGTTTGTGGTACTGTCAACAGTTTGAACGGAGTGGGGTGTATGTAGATCGTTTTTCCCAGTCGTTGTGGACATTGATAAAGGGTGAGAGAAAAAAGTATCATTGAATTTTATTTATGCTTATTTCATTTAAATTTTATTCTGCTTGTTTCATTAAATTTTACTTATGTTGCATTTTTAAAAAGTGAGGCGACTGCCCCCGGAAATTCAAAAAGATCTTGAAGTTGTTTTGAAAAATCCGCCAAAAACAGGGGAAAAAAAGAATCACAGGCAAAAGAGGTTTCGACTCAAAGGTTACTTCAGGAAAGATAAACAACCTCGGACAACAAAAATGGGGAAAGAGCAACCCTTTTTTTTGGGCGTTCAGCGCAAAGGGCGTAGCTAACGTAAAGTGCCCCACATGATGATTCGCGCTGTTTTTTTTTTAAAGATGGAGACACGTCACCCCCCACACGTGATTAGCCCCTTGTTATTTTAGATGTGCCCGTAAACCCCCAAACTGATGATTAGGCATTTTTAATTAAGATGTGACACGTCACCCACCCCACATGTGTTCGTTGGTGCTGGAAATCAGGGTGAACAGTCAGTGTGCTGTGTGTGTAGGTCTGAACAGTTTTGGGTGTGTGTGGTGGTGGGAAAAGTCTGTGTGCTGTGTGGTCAGGTTGGAACAGTTGTGGGCTGTGTGTGTCAGGTCTGAACAGTCTGTGGCTGTGTGTGTCAGGTGTAAACGTCTGTGTGTGTGTAATAGGTGTGAACAGTCTTGTACTGTTGTGTGTCGGTGGAACAGTCTGGTGTGTGTCAGGTTGAACAGCGTGTGTGTCAGGCTGAACGTCTGTGTGCTGGGTGTGTCGGGTTTGTGAACAGTCTGGTGCTGTGTGTGTCAGGTGTGAACGTCTGTGTGCTGGTCTAGGTCTGAACAGTCTGTGTGCGTGTACATAGGTGTGAACAGTCTGTGTGCTGTGTGTGTGGGGTTTGTGAACAGTCTGTTGCTGTGTGTGTCAGGGTGAACAGTCTGTGTGTGGTGTGCCCGGTGTGAAAAGTTTTTTTTTGGGGGGCCCGGGTTGTAAAACAGTCTGTGTATGTGTGGTAGGTGTAAACAGTCGGGGGGCGTGACTAGGTGGGGAACAGTCTGGGCCTGGTCTGAAGGGCGGGTGTGTGCAGGTGTGAACAGTCTGTGTGCTGTGTACTCGGGTTTTGACAGTCGTGTCCCGGGGTGGTCGGTTTGAACAGTTGTGGTGTGTGTGTGGGTTTTGTGAACAGTCGTGTGTGTGGTTGTCAGGTGTGACAGTTGTGGGCTGTGTGTGTCGGGTTTTGTGAACAGTCTGTGTGCTGTGTGTTCAGGTTTGACGTTGTGTGCGGGTGTGTCAGGTGTAAAACAGTGTGGTGTGACTCAGATGTGAACGTCGTGTACGTGTGTCAGGTGGGGGAACAGTCTGTGCGTGTGTCGGGTTGAACGTCTGTGTGCTGTGTGTGTCAGGGTAAAACAGTGTGTGCTGTGTGTGTCGGGTTTGTGAACAGTTGTGGCTGTGTGGTCGGTGTAAACAGCTGTGGTGTGAAATCGGGGGGGAAAACAGTTGTGTGTTTGTGTGTGTTGTTTGCTGGTGTGTCAGGTGGAAACGTCTGTGTGCTGTGTGGTGGGGTGTGAACGTCTGTGTGCTGTGTGGTAGGTGGAACATCTGTGTGCTGTGTCCTCGGGTTGTGAACAGTCTGTGTGTGTGTGCCTCGGTCTGAACGGTCTGTGTGTGTGGTGTTTTTGTAACGTTGTGTGCTGTGTACATCAGGTGGACGTCAGTGGCTGGTGTGTGGTTTTGAAAGTCTGTTTTGCTGTGTGTCAGGTGTGAACGTTGTGTGTGGTGTGCAGGTTTTGAACGTCTGGGCTGTGCTTTTGTGCTGAACAGTGTGTGCTGTGTGTGTCAGGTGGGAACGTCTGTGGCTGTGTGGTCGGGGTGTGAACGCCGTGTGCTGTGTACATCAGGTTTGTTCAGTCTGTGCTGTGTGTAGGGTGAAGGGGCTGGGGCGGTGTCAGGTTAAACAGTCTGTGTGCTGTGTGGGTCAGGTGTGAACGTGTTGTTGTTTTGTCGGGTGTGAAAGTCTGTGTGCTGTGTGTGTAGGTTAAACGGGTCTGTGTGCTGTGTACTTTCGGTGTGACGTCTGGTGCTGTGTGTGTCTGTGGCTGTGTGTGTCGGGTTTTGTGAACAGTCGGTGCTGGTGTGCCCGGGGTGAACAGTCTGTGTCTGTGTGTGTCGGGTTGAAACAGTCTGTGTGTGTGTTGTCAGGTTGAACAGTCTGTTTTTGGTGTGTTCAGGTCTGAACAGTCTGGTGCTGTGGTGTCAGTTGTAAAAACAGTCTGTGTCTGTGGTGTCAGGGTGACAGTCTGTGTGCTGTGGGTATTTTGTGAAACGCTGGTGCGTGTGTGTCAGGGGTGAACAGTCTGTGTGTTGGTGGTCGGGTTTGGGAACAGTCTGTGTGCTGTGTGTGTCAGGTCTGAACAGTCTGCAGAGTGGCCGCCCGCCAGTACTTGGGACGTTTGTGGAGCGTGTTGAGTCCCCGTGCCCCCCAGCCCCCTCCTGTTTTTCCCTTTCCCCCTGCATGGACCGTCGTCCCCCCCTAAATGGCCCCAGACGCTCGTCAGTCAGGTGGTGTTGGGCTCCCTTTGTTGTGTGTGGGTTGGCACTTTTTAGGATCAGGACCAGACTTGGTGACAGGAGGGTTTGGGTTACTTTAAAATGGACACACCCCCTTTCTTGCTCCAATCCTAATCCCCCCGCATTTTTTTTCTGCGAGTCATGCTGGCGTGCCGTGAGTAAAACCTGCTCTCCACTGATTTTGAGACCGTATGTGAATTTTTTGAAGGGGTTATGTTGGGTTCTACCTGATTTGAAAAAATGTCAGATAAGTTTTTTTAAGGATTGTTTACCAAAACTTCAAAGAAAAAGGTGATTGAAATTGAAATTGTATTCATGGAATACGGATCTTTCTTTAGGTAGATACTTAATTAAACCAATGTAAAACCGTTTAAACCCACAGCTCTAACTTGGTTTAACCCCCACGGCCTGGTTTTTAATTTAAACTTGAAAGAATGTTGTTAAAATTAGGAGGGAAAATGTCACACACCCTTGAGATTTGCTTCGCCCAAAATTTGCCCTAGATTGAAAAATTCATTTTTAAAACTAGAATTTGTAAAATTTGGGGAAAATGAAAAAAATTTAGGGGGTACCTACTTTGGGGGTGACCCCAAATATAAGGGGAAAATTTCTGAAAAGTTATTTGAAAAGTAAGTCAAAGTTAGGAGAGACACAGTTTTTCTTCTGTACTACCTAAACACTTCAGATGGAGATAAAATGAAGCAAAATGTGTGGGGAAAAAGGGGGAAAAATGATAAATTTTTTGACTTGAGCTGTGTATAATGAATTGTGCCTCAAAGAGTACTTAATTTTTGCTCCCCGGCAGTCAATTTTAATATTAGGAAATGGGGTTTTTTGCAGGCTTATCTTGAAAATTTGATGGTAAAACTTATGTTTTTGTAAACTAGAGATAAGAGGGGAAGTGAAAAAAATAATTAAAACGGTACCCTGTTTGGCAGCTGAAGTATTTTTCCAGGTAAACCGAACATTGGCGAAAAGGTAATCCAAAACGCCCCTCACCTTTTTTTGAACACCAGTTTTCCGCTTGAAGTCAAAAACACTTGAAAATTCGAGGGGGAAAAAAAGAAGAAAATGTCCTTGAAAGACCAAAAAAAGTTGGGCCTTTGGGTTTTTGTGGAAAAACTGAAAAAAACTGGGGAGAGTCCACGTCGCACCAGAACCCCCGCACACAAATAGGATGGCCCGCAGCAAGTTCTCTTTTTTGAGCTCCCCTCTCAGCACACTTCCTCGCAGTAGTGCTTCCAGATTCTGGACCACAAAAAACACATTCCTTAAATTTTGTTCATTTTTGTTTCATAATGGTGCAAGAGTTTTTTACGAGGTTGATCGTTTCATGTCGTGATTTTCAGAAAGAAAAAAAATTTAAAACTTACTTATCATTTTGAAAAATGAAGTCTGCTAAAAACATAAATAAAAAAAAATTGAATCCTAGATATGGGAAGGGGGGGGGCTAAGCTTTCATTTGGGGTACGCCCCTCGTGACACGCCCCCACTGTTTTTAAACTAAAAAAAGCAAACAAAAAAAAAAAAAGTTTATAAATTTTTCTCTTTAAAACACCCCTTTTATTTATCTCTAAAGTCTTTCAAAACACCTATAAACACCCGAAACGATCTTAGTTTGTCAGGAAGCCCATCATCCTGTAAGTAACCATGTACCTGCCCCCTCATTTCCCCCCCTTTATGTGGCGGACCAACAAATGTAAAATAACCCCAAAAACCGCACGCAGAAGTGTTCCCTCATCGCACCAAAATAATCAAAAATTTTTCTACCAACTGCCCTTTGCTTTCGTTATCTGCCTCAGGGAATGATTTTCACTGTGCCACTTTCCCCGAAAATTTCTCAAATCGGTCGCTGATTCATATTTTTCGTCAAAACGCCGAAAAAAAAATGGAGATAACGGATGACAAGCTTGCAAGTGGCAATGGATACCAGCCCAAATCACGTGAAATCATAATCCCGGTGTTTTGCGGCGGTGGTTTTTTAAAGGTTTTCACTGGCCACGTCGTGGCCATCGCACTTGGCGGTTTTTAAGCCACGATGGGCTCATGCACTTGGCGGGTAAAGCCGATCGTGGCCATCGCACTCTGGCGGTAAAGCCACGACGGGCCAATCGCACTTGGGGGTTTTTTAAAACCCGTGTGGCCCATCGCACTCTGGCGGTAAAGGCCCGATCGTGGCCCCTCTCACTCGGGGGGTTGGAAGCATCTTTTGAAAAATTTGTCTAAAATGTCTCTTTGTCTTTGTTACTTCTCGGGCATTTTTTAAAACACAGTTTTGGTTATGACAAGTGCTTTAGCCATTTAGATTCAAGAGGGAAAATAGTAGCATAAAACAGGTTGTTTTTTTTTCCAGAGGATGTCAAGAAATTGATGTCATAAAGATGGGGAGTTTGTATTATACTCCCTGTTTGGCTAGTATACTTACCATGTCAGACAATAGCATTCACGACAGTTAGTCAGCTCTGCCAGGCCGAAGTTTTGTGTGTGGCTAATGCAGTAATAAGACAGTCACGTGATGACCAACCCGCTTCCGCCGTAGGAAGACGCCAGTGTCAACCTCCCGTACCTCATTCATCGAGGCCTGCGTGCAAGGTAACCCCAGAACCTTGGCGCTAGTGGGGAAGGCAGGGCGGGCATTAGAGTCTGACATGGTAAGTATACTAGCCAAACAGGGAGTATAATACAAACTCCCATTTTGGCGTCATATACTGTACCATGTCAGACAATAGAATTCATAGGAAAAGGAGGAGGGCGAGTGCCTAGAGGTTCCTGGAGTTACCCGATATGGATGCAATAGCCGCCACAAAGGATATCCCATTAGAACCATCAGCCCTGGTCATGCGGATGTCCCTTAAATAAAATTTTATGAAGGGATTTTCCGAACGCCAGAAGGCTGCCTCCAGGAGGTGGCGCATGGGAACAGAGTGCTGGAATGCTGCCGAAGTGGCCAGCGCTCTGACCTCATGAGCCCGGGGGAACAAGACGGGGAGGTCCTTGGAGGCCTGGGAATAGGCCGTTCTGACCGTCTTGGAGAGCCACCTAGAGACGGTGCCAGCTGAGATGTCTTTCGTGTTACTGGGGTTGATGGAAATAAGAAGACGTCTTTGCGAAACGCGCCTGGGGCGCGAGCGTTCCAGTAGTGTTTTAGACATCGAGCGGGGCAAAAAGGCTATGTCCGAAGAGGTGTCTCCCCCTAGTGTATCCGCCAGCGGGCGGATGACGAGGTAAGGAGAGGCACTACCGGGTTCCTGGTTCTTAGCTAGGAATTCGGAAGGAACTTAAGAGAGACGGAGCCGTCTCTGTTGAAGGCAATGTCTCTGGGGTCCCCGCTAAGGGCATGGATCTCGCCTCGCCTTCTGGCGGAAGCGAGGGCGAGGAGAAAGGTAGTCTTCATAGATAGAAGGTCGAAAGGAATGGAGGACACAGGCTCAAAGGGGGGTTTATTGAGGACGTCAAGTACGATGAAGAGGTCCCAAAGGGGGACGTAATGATGGTCGCGCGTCCCCTGCGCGGAACCCTCCTCTACACCGATCGTACGCTCATCGTGTGCGTGAGCGGTTTGTCCCGTGGAATCGACACGCGGCCCCTCCGGGGTAGAGAGCGACTGCCGAACAATGGAGCGTCTCGAGCCGTTAGTGCCCTTCACCATGTTGGGCACTGGTGGTGGGGGACAAACACGGAACGCACGATCACAAAGGGGAGACAAAGAGGTGGATCGAGGGATAGAAAGAGCTCGACCAACCTCGGGAGAGACACTGGAAGTGTACTAAATGTAACGAGATCTCAGTGTTAGATCGAGGAAGGTCGATCGTAAGTGACGCCGGTTTTGGCCGGTCGAAAACAAGATGGCGGAACGACCGGTGAAGAAATGGAAACCGAGTGGACAACGTGGAAGTTAGTCGAATCGGAGTCCGAATGGAAGAAGGGACTGAGACTCGGAGAACAAGGGGCCGTAAAGGCAAAAAAAAAAAAAAAAAAAAGGGGGGGGGGGGGGGGGGGGGGGGGAAAGAAGAGGTGAAACCGGCGGTGGAGTTCCGACTTTCGAAGATCGAAAAGAACGGAAGGCGAAGTCGCGAGTGCCGAGACAAAGGCACAAAGGCGAGGATGGCGTGGTTAAATAGATTAATAAAGCACACCAAACCAAAGCCCCACCGGCTGAAGAGTAAAAGGGTGAAGCTCGCAAGCCACAACAAATAAGCAAAGAAGCAAACACAAAGCTATCTTAACACAACGGCAAAGAGAAGGCGAGACGGAGCACAAGACTTATCTTGCTTGGACGGCAGGCCGAGAGAGAATGAGGTACGGGAGGTTGACACTGGCGTCTTCCTACGGCGGAAGCGGGTTGGTCATCACGTGACTGTCTTATTACTGCATTAGCCACACACAAAACTTTGGCCTGGCAGAGCTGACTAACTGCCGTGAATGCTATTGTCTGACATGGTACAGTATATGACGCCAAAGCAGAGTTATCCCTCATTCTGGATGTTTTCCTTTCAAATGGCTGCAGTGTTGCATTCTGTGATTGGTTGTTTTTGAAAACTGCAGTTGCAACATCTTCAAGAGCAGGCTCTTGGATACTCAGTCTTGAAATAAATGGCGATCTCAGTTAACAAAAACAATGGGGAAAAGAGTATTCTTGCCAGTGTTGAAATTCTTGGTCCCTGATATTGAATTAGTGGTAAATCAGCCGACCTCACAACCACCGTAAAACTAATTTTTTTTTGGTAATTGTAATTGTAAAACTCACCTTTGTGGTAATTGTAATTGTAAAACTCACCTTTGTGGTAATTGTAATTGTAAACGCCTGATTTCTGATCAGAAATAAGGTGTTTACAATAAAAACAAACCTTTCAGTCATGAATGACTGCTCTGTCCATTAGGATTACTTTAGGGATTGTCTGTAAGGTTGCTTGCTGGGAACTGGAAGTAAAGGTGAAGCTTTGAAATGGAGAGTTTGTATTATACTCCCTGTTTGGCTAGTATACTTACCATGTCAGACAATAGCATTCACGGCAGTTAGTCTGCTCTGCCAGGCCGAAGTTTTTGTGTGGCTAATGCAGTGATAAGACAGTCACGTGGTGCCCAACCCACTTCCGCTGTCGGAAGAAGCCAGTGTCAGTCTCCCATACCTCATTCATTGAGGCCTGCGCGCAAGGTAACCCCAGAACCTTGGCGCTAGTGGGGAAGGCAGGGCGGGCATTAGAGTCTGACATGGTAAGTATACTAGCCAAACAGGGAGTATAATACAAACTCCCCATTTTGGCGTCATATACTGTACCATGTCAGACAATAGCAGAATTCATAGTAAAAGGAGGAGGGCGAGTGCCCTAGTGGTTCCTGGGGTTACCCGATATGGATGCATTAGCCGCCACAAAGGATATCCCATTAGAACCATCAGCCCTGGTCATGCGGATGTCCCTCAAATAAAATTTTATGAAGGGATTCTCCGAACGCCAGAAGGCTGCCTCCAGGAGGTGGCGCATGGGAACAGAGTGCTGGAATGCTGCCGAAGTGGCCAGCGCTCTGACCTCATGGGCCCGGGGGGAAGAGACGGGGAGGTCCTCGGATGCCTGGGAATAGGCAGTTCTGACCGTCTTGGAGAGCCACCTAGAGACAGTGCCAGCTGAGATGTCTTTCGTGTTACTGGGTTGATGGAGATAAGAAGACGAACCAGTCGGGGAACGGGAAGATTTTAGAACGGGCAGGTCCTTTCATGGGAGCCTTGCCCTTGGATTTGGGCTTAGGGAAAGAAGCAAATGAAAAACAGTCGGCAATGACTGCCGATTGTCCATCCGACTGGGACTGACTGTTGGACTTCGATCGCGACGATCGTGTATCCGCCGGTCGGGTAGAGGGGGAATCGGAATGATGGTCGCGCGTCCCCTGCGCGGAACCCTCCTCTACACCGACCGTACGCTCATCGTGTGCGTGAGCGGTTTGTCCCGTGGAATCGACACGCGGCCCCTCCGGGTAGAGAGCGACTGCCGAAGAGTGGAGCGCCTCGAGCCGTTAGTGTCCTTCACCATGTTGGGCACTGGTGGTGGGGAACAAACACGGAACGCACGATCGCAAAGGGGAGACAAAGAGGTGGATCGAGGGATATAAAGAGCTCAACCAACCTCGGGAGAGACACTGAAATTGTAGTAAATGTAACGAGATCTCAGTGTTAGATCGAGGCAGGTCGATCGTAAGTGACGCGGTTTTGGCCGGTCGAAACAAGATGGCGGAACGACCGGCGAAGAAATGGAAGCTGAGTGGACTACGTGCAAGTTAGGCGAATCGGGAGTCCAAATGGAAGGAGAAGGACTGAGATTCGTTGAACAAGGGGCCGTAAAGGCCAAAACTGGGAGAAAGGGTGAAACCGGCGATGGAGTTCCGACTTTCGAAGATCGAAAAGAGCGGAAGGCGAGGTCGCGAGTGCCGAGACAAGGCACAAAGGCGAGGATGGCATGGTTAAACAAATGAATAAAGCACACCAAACCAAAAGCCCCACCGGTTCAAGAATGAAAGGGTGAAGCGCGCAAGCCACAACAAATAAGCAAAGAAGCAAACACAAAGCTATCTTAACACAACGGCAAAGAGAAGGCGAGACAGAGCACAAGACTTATCTTGCTTGGACGGCAGGCCGAGAGAGAATGAGGTATGGGAGACTGACACTGGCTTCTTCCGACGGCGGAAGTGGGTTGGGCACCACGTGACTGTCTTATCACTGCATTAGCCACACAAAAACTTCGGCCTGGCAGAGCAGACTAACTGCCGTGAATGCTATTGTCTGACATGGTACAGTATATGACGCCAAACTTAATGTATGGAATTTTTACCTGGGTGTGTGAATACACCTGTTGAAAGAATGGGCCAGGTGAGTGCACACTATGACCATCTTGCCTTGTCAGCGTTCACCCCTTCACACTTCCTTAGTTTCCCCTCCTGACTTGCTCTTTCCCTGCATGACTACCTGTCGGTTGTCTGTCTATCTGTCTGTCTCTCTAACTGTATCTCTGTCTCTGTCTCTCTCTCTCTCTTTCTCTCTCTCTCTCTCTCTCTCTCTCTCTCTGCCCTCCTCTCTTCTCTCTTTCTCTCTCTCTCTCTCTCTCTCCTCTCTCTCTCTCTCTCTCTCTCTCTCTCTCTCTCACTCCTCTCGTCCTGTTCAATTTTTTTTTCCGTTCTAATGTACTTGCATTGAATGTTGCATTTTTTTCATGCATATTGTTTGATTATATTTCTTACCACATATAAATTTTTGTTCTTGCCCAGAGGGCGGGTTTGTAAAAAAAGTATCTATGCTAAATCCATTACCTTCTTAAAATATGATTTGTTCTTTCATTGTTTGTTCTGAGAATTGATTATTTTGGGATGAGAATTGGTTAACAAGAACCAATATCGTTTTGTGTGTGTGGCTTTTTTTGTTGTTGTTTTTTTGTTTGTTTATCTCCCCTGGAGTGGAATGGTCTCCACTGTGGCCTGTTCTGATGCAGGGTTTGCGGACGTTGGAGCTGTGTGTGGACAACCTGCAGCCTGACTTCCTGTACGACCACATCCAGCCTGTCAGGGCAGAGCTCATGCAGGTAACTCAGTGAAAGACACCTGGGTCGTTATGTCACCCAGGTAACCAGAAACAGTGCTTCCATGCTGGTAGCTAGGCAACACTACATAATTGATTTGACCTAGGTGATTATCCTCACCGTGATGTGTCTGTGTTTGGGGATTTGACCTAGGTGATTATCCTCACCGTGATATGGTTGTGTTTGGGGATTTGACCTAAGTGATTATCCTCACTGTGATGTGGCTGTGTTTGGGGATTTGACCTAAGTGATTATCCTCACTGTGATGTGGCTGTGTTTGGGGATCTGACCTAGGTGATTATCCTCACCGTGATGTGGCAGTGTTTGGGGATTTGGAATGAGTGGTGTGGGCGTTTACTGCTCGTGAGCATGGGGGCAGGGGGATGCATGAAAGATGAGATATCTCCCCCTTCCCCATCCCTCCTACACATGGACAATGTTATCAAGCTGGTGTGCAAGTAGCTAGAATCACTGTATTATCTTAAAACAGGTGAACAGAATCGCCTTTATAGATGCAAGTAACTGCAATCACCAGTCATTTCAAAGCAGGTAATTACGATCATCTGTATCAATGGCAGGTAACTGGAATCATCCGAATGATGATGCTGATGCAGGCAACTAGAATCAGGTGTATCATGATCAGCATCACCTTCACTGAGGAGATACCACTAGAGGTGTTTGTGTTGTCATGTCAATGCAGGCAACTGGAATCAGGTGTATCATGAGTAGCATCACCTTCACTGAGGAGATACCACTAGAGGTGTTTGTGTTGTCATGTCAATGCAGGGAACTGGAATCAGATGTATCATGAGTAGCATCACCTTCACTGAGGAGATACCACTAGAGGTGTTTGTGTTGTCATGTCAGTGCAGGCAACTGAATCAGGTGAATCATGAGTAGCATCACCTTCACTGAGGAGATCCACTAGAGGTTTTTGTTGGCAGGCAACTGGAATCAGGTGTATCATGAGTAGCATCACCTTCATGGGGAAAATCCACTAGGGTTTTGTTTTGGCAGGCAACTGGAATCAGTTTGTATCATGAGTAGCATCACCTTCACTGAGGAGATCCACTAGAGGTGTTTGTTTTGCAGGCAACTGGAATCAGATTATCATGAGTAGCATCAACCTTCACTGAGGAATCCACAGAGGTGTTTGTGTTGCAGGCAACTGGAACGGGTGTATCATGAGTAGCATCACCTTCACTGAGGAGATCCACAAGAGGTGTTTGTGTTGTCATGTCAAGGCAGGCAACTGGAATCAGATGTATCATGAGTAAGCACCCACCTTCACTGAGAGATACCACTAGAGGTTTGTTTTGTCATGTCAAGCAGGCAACTGGAATCAGGTGTATCATGAGTAGCATCACCTTCACTGAGGAGATCCACTAGAGGTGTTTGTGTGGCAGGCAACTGGAATCGGGTGTATCATGAGTAGCATCACCTTCACTGAGGAGATAACCAAAAAAAGAGTGTATTGTGTTGTCATGTCAAGGCAGGCAACGGGAAAATCAGATTTCCCCAGAGTAAGCATCCCCTTCACTGGGGATCCACTAGAGGTGTTTGTTTTGTCATGTCAAGGCGGGGAATTGAAATTGTGTTAATCTTGTCAGTTGAGCAAGTGATTGAAATCACTCATTTATATTTCATAAACCATCTCATTAAATATTGCTTAGATCTTCGGACGAAGTCGCGATGGTCGACTATCGTTTTTGTATCGATTCTTATAAAAAGACAACCCCGTCCCCCCTCCCCTCCGCACTTCCTCTTCCGGTGTTTTCCTCAAGCGTTCATTTTTATTTTCGGCCAGCTACCGTACGGAGCTGTTTCTACACGCGGTGGTACTATCATAAGCCCTGAATTTCATTTTTCCAGACGAACACAGGTTTGACCAAGAACTCAGGTGAGATCGTTCCTTTAAATGTTTTCTTTGATTGTGAAGAAAAAATTTGAGGAATAGTATCCACAGATCGTTTTGAGAATCGTCAGGAGACAACTGTGGACATACTGGTGTGGTTTTGAGTGTTGATTCCAGCGCTCTGTGACAGTGTGAAGCGACCGGTCGGTCGCTCTCTTTTCGCTGTAATTCTAGTGTACCAGTAGAGCTAGTGTCACAAAAAGAGTGTGTTCACAAGTTAGCCCTTTTCAAAAACCCTCAGTACTTCAGAGTATTGGTGTTTCCCCATTTTGTTGTTATAGTGTCAGTTTGTTGGGTTTGAAACTACAATAATGGCAGAAGGAACCATTTGTAGCCACGTGGAAATCACGGACACCTTTCAGTCACACTGGGTGTAGAGGGGTCTAGCTCGTCCACGACTCAGCCCACCAAATCTAAGGCAAGAAGAAGAACAATCCGAAAAGAAAATGGCTACACCTAAAGCATCAGAACCGACACGTGCCCCACGACCGGCGAAAATTTCTAGAAGAGTCTTCACAGGGGGCAAGGGAAATGACCAACACCTCTGCAAAGAAGCACGCGCCATCATCGACAACCAAATCAGGTAAATGGCGGATACACCAATGGCGACAGGTCTGATGGGGACTTTCCAGACAATAGCCAAAGTTCGAGTGTTGGTCATACTGACGTAGGGCTCAGAGAGATCCTCTGGTGAAACAGCCCTTCCAGTTGACCGGCCTACGAGCACCCAGGACCGCAGAGTGACATGCACTGCCAGGGTCCTATACCGCCCAAAAGCGCCAGCGCGTCAGCGCAAAAAACAGAGGCGTACGTACCAACGCTCGACAGAAGCCCTAGTGCAAGTACCAGTGCGAACGCACTTGACCGGGGTACTAGTGCACTAGCCTGACCGTAGTCCGGGCGCACTGAAAGAGGCAAAGTGCACATGCCTCAACGCCAATACGATCCCAGTGCACACGCCACCATTAGTGCGGACGCACTGGAAAGGGCGCGTTGCACTCTCAATGGCTCAACTACTGGAGAGTAGTCAACGAGAAAGATTCACAAGCACGCTCAAGAGCGAACATTGATGCTTTTCTCCACAACTAAAAAGGCAGTCCAGTTCTGCGGGAAAACCCTCCCTTACGACAGACAGAACACTGGGGGACTCTTCAATTATGAGCAGGCACTGAGGAGCCAAGGACTTACGCCACGGAGTGATCAAACTTGTACTCCTTGGAAGATTTACTGAGAATCAGCCAGCGCCCAGTGTCCTTCGCCCAACAGGGGAGTGCCTTGGGAAGATCAGGCGAACTCTCCCGAAGGCTGGGTGGGCACCATGAGCAACCGAAGAACCACGTGCCTACACGACCGGTTCACAGGGATTTCCAGAACATGGCGAAGTGGAACCACGTGCCTTCAGTTCTGACCAGTGTCCAAGGGAGACAAACACAGAGGTGATAATTCACGGAGTGCGCTATGTAGCCTGTCCAGAGAACAACCACCACAAATAAAAACCCTAAAACGACCTCAGTCCAATAGAGAAGAGTCGAGAGGGACACAGAGTAGAACAAAGATTCCCAGAGTCACTATCGCGACCCATTATCGGATTCGGAGCAAGAAGGGGAAGATCAGACAGACTAACCGGGGGAGCCTACTCAGACTTCACGCAAGATATCCCAGATGAATATGGTGATTCTTAGGGAGAGGGACTTTCTTACCTTGGGACCAAAACACACTATAGGTCGGAAGAAGAAGAGGAGTAGTGGAGTAAACAATTCGATGAAGGGGCTCAAGAGCTCTTAGAGGCGGAAAAGATGGACCAGGAATCCTCGGCAGAAAAACTCGTCTTTAGGAGACATAAGGAATTTATGGCCACATCATAGAAAAGGCGGGTGAAATGTCCCCAAAGGTCCTGACAATCCCAAAAAATCAAAGGAGAAGAAAACTAGGATGAAGGGGCACAGGTGTGGGGGGAAGAGGTTTCGACCAGTAAGAAAGTGTTCAAGAGGTGTGAAACAATTGACGACTGCATCAAAAAGACATTCGAGTGTTATGTTAAGGACAAATGCAATCAGCAAAGACCCTAAAGGAGTAAAATTTTATTTCCAGCATGGGACAAATACTCACCTTTCCTGGGTTTGATGCCGCCCCCTCTTCGTTCCCCGAGAGAAATCTGAGACAAAACTTTTTGAAGAGAGATCCGACTCGAGAAGCCTCCAAAACTTCAAGAGAATAGGGTCCAGCAAGACGCCACTATTCGCCTACAGAGTGCTCTGATTTCCATATAGAGCAAATGATCAAGGTAGTAGTTTCTCTCCAACACCACTGCCCCAAACAAGGTGCAGACAGACAGTGGAAGAAGGAGGCAAGTGCAGAGTTTTGACACAATGCATGAAAAGCATTCACCAGGGGCGGAGACGGCGGCGACGCTCACAGGTAAACCTTCATGCTACCAGTTTAATGAGATGAGAGAGGAAGCCCTGGAATCCACTAACATTCCTATGGAAATCAGACACACACTGCTAAAATCGAGTGTGTTTTCTAAGGGACTGTTTGAAGATTCTCAAATGGAGAAAGCAAAACGGGACATGGAATTTTAGGCCACGACTCGCCTCCTCCTCAGGTACGCCCAGAGAGAAAAAGGGAAAGTTCCTCGGGGTCGCCAATTACAACAGCCAGACAAAAAGGGTACGGACTTCAAAAATCGCCGCAGTACTCTTACCGGAGCAGTGCGCCTAGTTCCAACCACAAACCAACACCTACAGGCCCAAGATGCAACAAACCCCCAGCTTCTCTACCCCTCAACCCAAAGGAAATTTTCACAAGAGCAAAGGGCGGGGGGGGAGGAGGTGAACTGACGAACACTACTCCTGCTTCCACTCAAGGCCCCTAGGGCTCAGGTACAAGGATGGAAAACATGGGAGCGTCAGCCTGGGCCTTAAACATCGTTCAGAATGGGTTTCGCCCCCTTTTGGGAAAAAGGAAAAAGCCGACACGCAAAAAAAACCCTATATCTTTCCCACGTCCAAAGTCGAGAGAACAACAAAAACCTCTTAGACGAGCAAGTAGGGAAATAAAGAAGAAAGGGGCTATAGAAGAGGTGAAGAACATGTCATCACCCGGCTTCTACAGCGACTATTCGCAATTCCCAAGCCCTCAGGAGGAAAACCGTCCCATTCTGGATTTTGTCTCCCCTCAACGCCTTCCTCAAGAAGGTGAAATTCAAGATGGAATCCCCAGACAACATCGGGAGATCCATACAGCCACATGTTTGGGCCACTTCATTAGACCTCAGGGATGCCCTCCTTCCATAAAATGGGCAGAAAGGGACAGGAAATGGCTGAGATTCGAATGGGGGGGCAAATGTTACCAGTACCGGGTACTCCCATTGGGATTGAGCCTATCACCTTTCGTCTTCACCAAAGTGGTAAAAGGAGGTTGTAGCCAATACACACAAACACAAGATCAGGCTACATACCTATTTGGACGACTGGCTACTTCTGGCGGAGAAGGAGACAGAGTGCCTCAACCAAATTGAAAGGTCTTAAAAGCAAGCTTACAGAAGACCTAGGCTTTGTAATCAGGTTGACAAGTCCGAACTCACTCCCCCAGGAAGTTTACATATCTGGGGATGGAATTCGACAACCAACGCTTACCACGGTCCAACCCAGCAAGGCCAGGGTGGAGGGCCCCTTTTGGCGCAACTAACCAGTTTAACTTCCACTCCAGTCAGTCTCAGCCAGGAATCTCTTTGCAGTACTAGGCAGGATGGAGTCTCTAGCCCCCCTGTTACCATTGGGGGAAAATTCAAAAAGAGGCCCCTGCAACGGGAAGTAGCCCCCTGATTCTCCCAGGTCAGAGATCGTTGGAACCAGAAAATCAGGATCAACCCTGGTTCAAGGACACAATCCAACAGTGGCTCGACCACGATTGGCTGAAGGCATCGTCTCCAATCACTCTGCCTTTCCCCCTCTGGCACAGTGTACACAGAACCATCGGAACACGGTTGGGAGGCCCACATGAACGAACACACAGTCAGTGGGACATGGGGCAGGAATATGCAGGGCTACCATATCAACAGACTGAATTAGAGGCGGTAGCCCTATCCCTCCAAGAGCTGCGGTCTGGATCCCGCCAGGAGAGATTTTAGTCAGGTCAGACAACAACACAGTGGTGTCTCTCATAAACAAACAGGAGCACTCATGCCCCCAATCTCTCAATCAGAGCGGAACAGTTGTTACTGTGGACGCATGCCAAGGGGTGGAATCTGTCGGCGAAACACGTAGCCGGCAGTGCAAACATAATGGCGGACCTTCTGGCCGCCCGGACAAATCATCCATACAGAGTGACTATAGTCAAGGAGAAACTGCAGGTGGTTTGGGAAAAGTGGGCGACCACATGTAGACCTCTTGCGAAAGAAAAATTCAATGCGAGGCTCCCCACCTACATCCCGCCAGTCCCAGACCCACAGGCATGGAAAGTGGACGCGATGGAGTGCAACTGGAAGGGCCTGTTAGCTTACGCTTACCCCCCCCTGAATCTCATCCCCCAAGTGATAGAGAAGCAAAGAGGGAGGGAGCAAAAACCCCATCTTGGTAACCCCCTTCTGGCCGACAAAAGAGTGGTTCCCCACGCTACCAAGGCTTGTCACGAACACCAATGGACCTGAGACTACAGAACAAGCACATCAGGGAACCAAGTCGGGGATAACGCACGGCAACGCAGCAAAAACTCAACTTGCACGCATGGAAATTATGCGCAAGTACTTGCTCAAAAGGAGACTGGGAAAGGCGCTATCAAGCTGATAAAAGCTAGTCATAGACCCTCACCAGGAGAGTCTACCACCACCATTTGGGGAAACTGGAGAAAATGTGCATTAGAAACAAGGTCAGAACCCTCTCAAACCATGTGCACGCCACATTGTCAACCATTTGGGAGAAATTTTCCACCAAGAAACCTTTCGGCAGTCTCTCTCAAAACTAGAAGAGCAGCCATTGCCTTCGGTTTTAAGAGCAGCGTCAACAAAGGACGTGACGCAAGACAAAGCAGTGACAGATCTTACAAGGGAGCAGCGAACCTAACCAAGAAGGTCACCAAGTTCTTACCCCAAGGACTTAGCAGTGGTTCGAACTACCCCAAGGGAAAGAAATTCAAAGATAATAAATACTTCCTCTCAAGGAGCTCACATATAAAACGCATTTCTGGTGGCACTGGCGACGGGCAGAAGAGTGTCAGAAATCACTAACCTGTCTGGCCCTTTAAAAACGGGGTGGCACATGCAACTAATGCTCAATCAGCGTCCAGTTCTTGCCAGAGTTTTTGGCCAAAAACCAGAATCCGAAGGACTTCCCGCCTACCATCCAGATTAAACCTCCTCAAGGGGCATAGATCCAGAAGGGTTGGATGTGGCGTTGTGCCCAATGAAAGCGCTCAAAGAATACAGAGCTAGATCAAGCAAATTTCGATCGGTTTCACAAAGGGCACTGTTTCTCTCGATCAACCCTCTTTACACATCGATATCTCCAGAGCAACGTTCTCCAGATGGTTAAAAACTACAATCAAACAAGCGTATTTTAGCTCTCAACCTGGAGGATGGGTCAAAATCTCGTGCGAGTCAAGAAACCTGAAGGCTAGAGCACATGAGATAAGAGCCTGGGCGACAACATGGCATCGACCACAACATCTCGGCACACTCATGCAAGCGCGTATTGGCAATCACCTCAGTCTTTGTAAGACACTAGCTGAGGGATATCGCCCAGAGGTCTGAAGAAAGGCAAGCTGAGACTACCTGCAATGGTTGCGGCCCAAGCAGCATCCCGCAAGACACTAAAGAAGGGCAGAATGCAGGGAACTAGGGTAAGTCTACAAATGTTTGTTATTGAGTGTACCTTACCCCAATCTCCTGTTTTGGAAGTATAACTGGAGGTTCAGGCAATGTTTATTGATTCAATTAGACAACACAGTCCCCCCTTTCCTTGCTGATAGTCAGCAATATTTAATGAGATGGTTGTATAAATATAAAGAGGTTTTTAACTAAACCTAGTTTATATTAAATACTTACCATCTCATTAAACCGTTAAACCCTCCAGCCGTCCCCGCACTGTGTTCCGTAATAGCAGGGAGGTATCCTAAGGCAGATAGCCTGGAAAAAAAAAGTGACGCTAGACGGAAACCGGAAGAGGAAGTGCGCAGGGGAGGGGATGGGGTTGTCTTTTTATAAGAATCGATACAAATGATAGTCGACCATCGCGACTTCGTCCGAAGATCTAAGCAATATTTAATGAGATGGTAAGTATTTAATATAAAATAGGTTTTGTTTTAAAAAACCCCATATTGTTATGTTGATACGTAAGTCGAATCACATGCATTATCATGTGATGTAAAGAACTAGAATTACCTGTATTAATAAACGTTTCTAGAAAACCCCCTGTACTGATGCAGGTCACGAGAATCGCCTTCAACAAATAACACAGTCCATAACTACAGTACGATATTTCAAGGAAGCAAAGAACACAGTCATATTTGACTGTCATTGCATGTCATTAAGGCTCACACAGCTTTATTTTTCGTCCTGCATGAGACACTTGGTGAAAGGGCAAACAAACAAGGCTCTACACATTTTGATTTCCAACATTTTTGTTGCTGCAGTCTGAGCAGAGGCATGTATAAAACTTGTGTTTCTACTTAACTATGGGAAATTAAATTCCCTGAAAGTGATGTCATTTTTGCACAATTTTGTGTGTGTTGTCATTGGTCTAATATTGCCTACCACTTGCATACAAGCTTTTATGCCGCATCTAAAGTTATTTACAGGAAAATATACCTAGTCGAGTTTGGTATTAAAAGAATTGTTGGGAATTCTCCAATGATTTATCTCAAGAGCGCAGATAATTACATTTTTCATGACAACAACTAATTGTCAAACCTACAGTCCCATTTGTAATGGCCGCTCAACCATGCCAAACACATTTCTGCCAGATCAGCTATGCACAGATGACATTCAGTTGGGCCCAGTACAAACGCGGTTAGCTGGCTGGTGGGGGGCGGCCTGCAGAAAACACCCCTTTCCCTGACCTGCATTCACAGGCTTGGGGGCCCCTGCACTGTAAACTCCCCCCCTGCGACTCAAAACAAGTAACTTGCTCTGAACAGGCCGTGGGCAAGGCTGTGGACATAGATCTACATTGGTAACTAAATCACCTGTATTTGGCGTCATATACTGTACCCCTTTTCAGACCATAGCATTCAACGGGAGTTAGTCAGCTCTTTCCAGGCCAAAATTTATTGTGGCCAATGCATCATAAGACATCAAAATGACACGCACCCCACTTCCGCCCCCGGAAGAAGCCGGTGTCCCGCTTCCCGTACCACATTCATCTTCGGCCTGCCGTCAAAGCAAGATAAGTCTTGTGCTCTGTCTTGCCCGTACTTTGCCTTTGTGTAAAGATAAATGGTTTTTTTGTTTCTTTGCTTGATTCAGTTGTGGGTTCGCTAAACCCTGAGTATTCTTGCCGTGTGAGGCCCTGTGGGATTGTAGTTTAATAATTTCTCTCCTTTCATGATCGTCGGTGCTCTCGCGATTTTGTGCATTTTTGCACAGCTCTCGCTGTTTTTCCCCCCGCGACTTTGTTTACTTCTCACGAGTTGTTTTCAGTGCAATTTCTCGGCACTGTCTCAGGCTTTCTTTGCCCCAGCTTAACCGTCTTTAGTATGCACTTACCTGAGCTTAGTTCGCCGAAAACCCATCGGCAAGGTTTAAGTAACTCCATAATTTGAACATGGTTACCCATTAAAAATTAATTTAAAAGAGAGGAAAGGAATATGAAATGAAAATAATTTTAAAAAATTCCTACGAATATATAATGTTGCTATATCATAAAGTTTGAAGAATTCATATGAGCCATTTACTCGGGGGGAAAAAGAAATCTTTTTCAAACGTTCTTCCGAACATACCTGGAACATCATCCCCGTCGAAATCTAAAGGTCACTCTAAGCTTCATTACCCAGCACTTTCACTAAGTCTTATGCCGTAAATCCTACAAATCACAGTATCTTCATCACTAAATCTCATTATAGAAGGGCAGAAATCAAGGTTAGCGATGGCGAAAAACAGCATTTCGACCACAAAACTTTAAAAATTCGTAACTCGAGAACTACGGCACGTATCGACTCGCGGTTTTTTGCAAACGGAAGTAAATGGCCACAGGAAGAAGGAAGTCACGTTCTCGCGAGACTTCGTTTTCTACGAGAAATATGGCGGCGCCCATTGTTGCCACGTGTTTTACCGGGCGCTGGCAGGTGCTCAGCGTTTTGGCTGTGTGATTTCCGGTTGGGCGCTAGCAGGCTCTCGCCTGTCAAGAGGGTTAATGCATCTATCTCCTCAACATACCTTCTCGGTATTTTCTCTGCACGCGCTTCTTTGTTTATTTTCCACAATCGTACACTCGCCGGTCGTCGGCCGCCATTTTCTCCCTCGCCGGTCGAGTTTTTGACGGTCATGTTTTCCACCATATCGCCGCCTCGTGGCCGGCCCGTACTACGTACTGGGTCTGCCTTATACGGGTTTAGTGCTCAATATTTATCGTACTAGTACACACTATCCACATTAGTGTTAGAACTTTCGTTCTAGTACAAGTTTGTAATATTACACGCTGATCGAGATTGCTATCTAACACATCACTCAGCATTCTCGCTGTTAGTGGCGTGTACGGCTAGTTCGAGTTTTCTGTCGATGTCTCGACTCCTTTACACGACACCACACGGCCGATTGAGATTAATTAACTTCTTCATGATCAGTCACGTGACTGTCTTATGACTGCATTGGCCACAAAAAATTTCGGCCTGGCAGAGCTGACTAACTGCCGTTGAATGCTATGGTCTGACATGGCAAGTGTATTAGCCAAACAGGGAGTATAACACAAACTCCCCATTTTTGTTGATGAGTGTAGGTAGAATTCTCTGTGTTACATTATTGTAGGTGAGTGGAGTCACATGTACCATATTCAAGGAGGTAACTGAAAGATAACAAGGCAGGCATCTAAAATCACTGGAATTACAGTGATGCAGGTACCTGAAAGACCTTGACACTTGGTGGCTGTGTCGCTGGCTCAGTGAGAATGTTCACTGCCGGTGCATGACCTGCTGTGTGTTCACTGCCGGTGCATGACCTGCTGTGTGTTCACTGCCGGTGCATGACCTGCTGTGTGATGTGTGATGACAGGCACTGTGATGTACAGTGTGTAATCCCACAGATGACACGAGGGGGATATGTGTTTCTGTCTTTCCAAAGTTCAGAGTTCTGTTGGCATTTAGAAGGCATTCCCCACTTCCTGTGGATGCTGTCTTGCCTGCCTCCTGATCGTGGGTTGGCTGGTTGGCTGCCACACATCGCTGCTGACAGTGTTAAATTGTCAGGCTTGAAACACACACACCGCTGCTGACAGTGTTAAATTGTCAGGCTTGAAACACACACACCGCTGCTGACAGTGTTAAATTGTCAGGCTTGAATCACACACACCGCTGCTGACAGTGTTAAATTGTCAGGCTTGAAACACACACATTGCTGCTGACAGTGTTAAATTGTCAGGCTTGAAACACACACACCGCTGCTGACAGTGTTAAATTTTCAGGCTTGAATCACACACACACCGCTGCTGACAGTGTTAAATTGTCAGGCTTGAAACACACACATTGCTGCTGACAGTGTTAAATTGTCAGTTTTGAAACACACACACCGCTGCTGACAGTGTTAAATTGTCAGGCTTGAAACACACACACCGCTGCTGACAGTGTTAAATTGTCAGGTTTGAAACACACACACCGCTGCTGACAGTGTTAAATTGTCAGGCTTGAAACACGCACACCGCTGCTGACAGTGTTAAATTGTCAGGCTTGAAACACGCACACCGCTGCTGACAGTGTTAAATTGTCAGGCTTGAAACACACACATTGCTGCTGACAGTGTTAAATTGTCAGGTTTGAAACACGCACACCTCTGCTGACAGTGTTAAATTGTCAGGCTTGAAACACACACATTGCTGCTGACAGTGTTAAATTGTCAGGCTTGAAACACACACATTGCTGCTGACAGTGTTAAATTGTCAGGTTTGAAACACACACACCGCTGCTGACAGTGTTAAATTGTCAGGCTTGAAACACACACACCGCTGCTGACAGTGTTAAATTGTCAGGCTTGAAACACGCACACCGCTGCTGACAGTGTTAAATTGTCAGGCTTGAAACACACACACCGCTGCTGACAGTGTTAAATTGTCAGGCTTGAAACACACACATTGCAGTTCGCACGCAGGTCTACCTGCAGGCAGCTGGCAGATCTTGCTGAACAGCGGGTAACCAGAAAGTGGGACACATGATTATGTGAGAAGGCAACTGCCATTTGAACAGTTGTTTACCAACTGCTGTGGTGAAGTAGTTAGCATCGCAGACTCCCATCTTGGAGGTCATGGGTTTTATATTTCATCAGAGCCATGTGGGATTTTTTTGTCCTGACCGGCTCCTACCCAGAGTTGAGTTTGCTGCGGGCTTGATTGGGATGACTGGGACCACACAGACGAGTTTCATCCACTTCATGGATGCATCTCTGAGAGTGTTGCTTAAATTTCTTTTTTTTTTTTTTTTTTTTTTTTTTTTTGCTGTCCCAACCTCTGCGCCACCTCAGAGGCAGTGTACCCACGCCGCTCATTCCGACACCCCGTCCACAGTCACAGCCCGGTAGGCCCCGCCGCAGCCCCGCACCAGCAATCCACAGGGAGCAGTCAATGTCAAGTCGTCAAGAGGCAACCCACCGGAGGAGACACTGCACTGCTGCCGAGTCACTTCGGCGGTGTTCAGTGGCGCCTGTTCTGATCTAACATACGCAGGACACCACCTACTAAGCCCCCTACTGACGACAATAACTGCTTAGTCGCGGAGCCGGCGTGAGTGAGCTCTCCCTCCGGAGGGCGCCACCACGTCCGTCCACCGACAGACCCCATGGACTCGCCGATACCGGTGACCCCGACGGAACCAAACCAAAGCCACAGACGTGGAGAGAACATCGAAATTGAGGTCACCATGAGAGCAGGGCATGAAGGGCCACAGAATTTGAGACATTTTTTTTAATGCTGATCAATGAGAATGAGGATGATTAAGATGATGCTACGGATTTCCATTTCGGTCTGAGACTACATGACAGGGCTGTACTCTACGCTTCCTTTCATAATATATCCCGGCGTCAACCAGGCCCGAGAGATACAGGCACCTGCAGTGTTGGTCAGGAAATTTGAGCAACACTCTCAGAAACGCATCCATTAAGTGGATGAAACTCGACTGTGTGGTCCCAGTCTTCCCAACTGAGTCCGCAGCAAACTCAACTCTGGGTAGGAGCCGGTCGGGGCAGAAAAACCCACATGACTTCTGATGGGATTCGAACCCAAGACCTCCCAGCCGGGAGTCCGCGACGCTAACCACTTCGCCACGGCGGCTGGTGCTGCTTAAATTTCTTGACTAGCACAGTAGGTGTCTGTATCTCTCGGGCCTGGTTGACACCGGGACATACTATGAAAGTATGTGTAGAGTACAGCCCTGTCACGTGGGTAGAGTACAGCCCTGTCATGTGTCTCAGACCAAAATGGAAATCCATAGCGTCTTCATCGTCCTTATTCTCATCAATCAGCATTTATATTTAAAAAAAGGAATTGTGGAACTTGGTGGCCATGATGCAGAGAAGTGGTGAATGACCTGTGTGAACAAAGGGGACTCCAGCTAAGATGAATGATGGGAAAGTGAGGTGAGACACTTGTCCTCTCCCCTGTACATCTAAGGCAACATACTACCTGTATGTTCAGAGAGTGATTTCCCCTGTATCTTTGGCAATCCTACCTCTCTGTTCAGAGAGTGTGGCTTCCCTGAATCTTCGTCAGTCCTACCTCCATGTTCAGAGAGTGTGGTTTGTTCACTGGTTCATGACCTTTGGTGTGGTGGCAGGCATTGTGGCGCACGCTGCGTAACCCCAATGACCAGATCGCCCAGGTGGCCTTCAGGGTGCTGGGCAAGTTTGGCGGCGGAAACCGCAAGATGCTGAGAGAACCCCAAAGGGTGAGTGAGTGGTGTGTCTCTGAAAGGACTTTGGTACAGACTGAGACAGACTGTGCTGTATATTAGACATGCTCATGTGCTGCTTGCGTTCATGCAAGTTTGAATGGATGGATGGATGGATGATTGATCAGTTGATTACCTGTCTGTTTTACAATTTGACAAATAATTTACACAAGGTAGATTAGTTGTTTGATATTTGACATGAGAATTTGACTGAAAAGGTAGATTGGTTGGTTGAGATGTGACAAAAGAATTTTGACTTAAACTACAGATCCTTATTACTGTTAATGTGCTGAGATGTATATGTTGGATTTTGTGGTAGGCAAATGGAGAAAGATGTGGAATGAGAGGTGAGGAGAGATTAGATAAAAATAGTCACATAAATGGTGATTTTTTTAATGTATTTTTCATCCATTTTGTGCCCAATGTGAGGAGGTAAGTGACCTTCTGTTTGTACTGCATTTTCATTGTCTTGAATTATGTCCATCTTGCCTGAAGAAGAACAAAGAGGTCGGAACGTGCAATGTTTGTGTTGTAATTTATTTGATCTTGCATTTGGCTGTACAGTAATTGTTCTTTTTCTGTTTACATTTTCAGTACAGTAATTGTTCTTCTTCTGTTTACATTTTCAGTACAGTAACTGTTCTTTTACTGTTTACATTTTCAGTACAGTAACTGTTCTTTTTCTGTGTACATTTTCAGTACAGTAATTGTTCTTTTTCTGTGTACATTTTCAGTACAGTAATTGTTCTTTTTCTGTGTACATTTTCAGTTGAACTACAATGACCGAGAGACCATAGGTCCCTGCATCAATGTCCATTTCCAGGACTGCAAGCAGAACATCTCGCTGCCAGTGGAAAAGGTCAGCCCTGTGTGTGGTGGAATGGATCTATTGAGTGCTGAATGTGAAAGTATTGATGACATGATTGTACGACTCTCACAGCTGATGTGCTGTTAGCTAAAGGTTGTGTTGGATCTTGGTGTTTGTTCTAGGTGTTTAGCATTGGAGAAAATCACATTCCAAGAGCTTTTCGAAGTTGCTAGCAAAAGAAGAAGGTGGGCAGGGTGGAAGGTTTTGGAAAAAAGGAAGAAAACACAATAATGATACGTGTTATGAAAGGGAGAAAACACAGTAAATGATACGTGTTATGAAAGGGAGAAAACACAGTAATGATACGTGTTATGAAAGGGAGAAAACACAATAATGATACGTGTATGAAAGGGAGAAAACACAATAATGATACGTGTTATGAAAGGGAGAAAACACAATAATGATACGTGTTATGAAAGGGAGAAAACACAGTAATGATACGTGTTATGAAAGGAGAAAACACAGTAATGATACGTGTTATGAAAGGGAGAAAACACAATAATGATACGTGTTATGAAAGGGAGAAAACACAATAATGATACGTGTTATGAAAGGGAGAAAACACAATAATGATACGTGTTATGAAAGGGAAAAACACAGTAATGATACGTGTTTGAAAGGAGAAAACACAATAATGACACGTGTTATGAAAGGGAGGAAAACACAATAATGATACGTGTTATGAAAGGGAGAAAACACAATAATGAATCTGAAAAAATCTTTGAGCTTTGAAAAAAAAGCTTGCCTTGGATTGAATATAAAATGTTTTCAAGATTTTACACGATTTTACACACACACATGCAAGCATGCGTGTGTGCATGCACACACGCGCGTGGGCCCACATGCACACACGCACACACACACACACACAGAGCAGCAGCAATGACAACACAGAGCACACAGAACAAACCACAACACACAAGCACAGTGAGGACGTTGACCTGTGTCGCAGGCCATCGACAGTGCCCTGACAGCGCTGAAGAGCAACTCCACGGACAGTTACCATCGGCGCCAGGCCTGGGAGCTGATCAAGTGCTTCCTGGTGTCGGTGATGAACCTGGAGGATGACAAGTCCACGCTGCAGCACCTCTTCAACCACCCCTCCTTCACCGACAAGGAGATCCTGCCCCCCACCCTCCCCGGTGGCAGCAAGTCCCAGCTGTACGTGAACCCCGACGCTCACTCCAGGAAAGTGCACGAGCAGGCGCTGACGGGCATGTTTGGTGAGTGTGTCGTGCCGTCAGGCAGCAGGCTTTGGGTTTCTGTAGAAATTCTGAGGGTTTTTTGTTTTCTCAAATCAGGTTTTGTTTCTTTGATAAGAGCTGTTAGGATCAGCAAGACTGATGCATTTTTCCACTTTTTCTGTGTATTCCAGCTGTGGGAAAATCCACGGTGTGTTTATTGTTCAGATTCTGTATTAACCGTCTTTAGTATGCACTTACCTGAGCTTAGTTACGCCGAAAACCCATCAGCAAGGTAAGTAACTCCGTAATTTGAACATGGTTACCCAATTTAAAAATTAATTTAAAAGAGAGGAAAGGAAATAGTGAAATGAAAATAATTTTAAAAATTCCTACGAATATATATGTTGCTATATCATAAGTTTGAAGAATATCATATGAGCCATTTACTCGGGGGGAAAAAAAAAAACTTCTTCAGAACGTTCTTCCGAATCATACCCGGACATCATCCCAGTCAAAATCTAGGTCACTCAAAGCTTCATTACCCAGCACTTCCACTAAGTCTTATGCCGTAAATCCTACAAATCACAGTACCTTCATCACTAAATCTCGTTATAGAACGGCAGAAATCAATGTTAGCGATGGCGAAAAACAGCATTTCGACCACAAACTTTAAAAATTCGTAACTCGAGAACTACGGCACGTATCGACTCGGTTTTTTGCAAACGGAAGTAAATGGCCACAGGAAGAAGGAGTCACGTTCTCGCGAGACTTCGTTTTCTACGAGAAATATGGCGGCGCCCATTGTTGCCACGTGTTTTACCGGGCGCTGGCAGTTGCTCAGCGTTTTAGCCGTGTGATTTCGGTTGGGCGCTAGCGGGTTCTCGCCTGTCAAGAGGGTTAAGATGATGTTTCGGCTGTGTTAGTTAAACATGTTCATGCTGAATTAAGGTTGCTGAAAACCGCCCAAGACCTCAGACTCTGACGACCTTTCTTCATAGTTGCAGGTATATTAAAGCTTCCTCCAGTATTTAAAACTTACACTTGCAGCCTTTTTGTCTTGTCTTTTTCTTATTTTTACTTATATTCATCAAACACATCAGGGGATAATGGCACTGAGAGTTTCAGACTTGTACCTGTGCTGTGCTGGTGGTCTATGTGTAAAAGCAGGATTGTTCCATTGCTCTTGGTCAGCATTTGCAATGCTGCGAGTGCTTGAACCTCCTGCATGCATGCAGAAAATCAGACAGCCCTTTCTAGATCCAGTAACCTATCCCTGTCGGACTTGGAGCATCACGACGTGTGACAGTGTCCCCTGTGATGGAGAGGACATAGGCACCAACAGAATCCCCAATCATTCATTGAAGTGCTGCAATGGATGGGATAATCCCATAGTCCTCAATGAAAGGATTTGGGAATGTCTTTTTTGGGTACCCTGTGACCTGTGATTTTTTTTGTGAAGAATATGATAATAGATGATACAAAAAAAACACATTTTTAATGTCACCTGTCTCTTTCCAAATCCTCCTTTTCTGTTTTTCAGGGGTCCGTTTCCCCTGTTGACAGAATCTGTGTAAAATGTGTGTTGTGTTTCCCCTGTTGACAGGTCTGTGTGAATGTGTGTTGCAGTGGCGGCAGCCATCAAGGAACTGCCCCAACACGACCATCCCGTTTCTGGCTGGAATGGTTCGCCACTACACCATGATTGCCATCTCCCAGCAGGCCGGTGAGTGGGCAACGTGTCTGGCTGTGTGCACACCAGGTGTTGGGTGCTGTTGGTGGTGGTGGTGTCTGACAGGTGGGTTTTTGCCCTCAGAGCAGCAGCATTACTGCTCACACCTCTGCTGTGTCTGTTGTGTGGGACGAGGAAAGGGGAGGGAATGCTGTTGTCTGTTGTGTGGGACGAGGAGAGGGGAGGGGAAAGCTGTTGTCTGTTGTGTGGTAGGAGGAAAGGGGAGGGAATACTGTTGTCTGTTGTGTGGTAGGAGGAAAGGGGAGGGAATGCTGTTGTTGTTTGTGGGAGGAGGGGAAAAGGGGGGGGAATCTGTTGTCTGTTGTGTGGTAGGAGGAAAGGGGGGGGAATGCTGTTGTCTGTTGGGGTGGGAGGAGGAAAGGGAGGGAATACTGTTGTCTGTTGTGTGGGAGGAGGAAGGGGAGGGAATGCTGTTGTCTGTTGTGTGGTAGGAGGAAAGGGGAGGGAATACTGTTGTCTGTTGTGTGTTAGGAGGAAAGGGGAGGGAATATGTTGTCTGTTGTGTGGTAGGAGGAAAGGGGAGGGAATCTGTTGTGTGGTAGGAGGAAGGGGAGGGAATCTGTTGTGTGGGACGGGAGAGGGGAGGGAAAGTCTGTTGTGTGGTAGGAGGAAAGGGGAGGGAATACTGTTGTCTGTTGTGTGGGAGGAGGAAAGGGGAGGGAATGCTGTTGTCTGTTGTGTGGTAGGAGGAAAGGGGAGGGAATACTGTTGTCTGTTGTGTGTTAGGAGGAAAGGGGAGGGAATACTGTTGTCTGTTGTGTAGGAGGAGGAAAGGGGAGGGAATACTGTTGTCTTTTATGTAGTAGGAGGAAAGGGGAGGGAGTACTGTTTTTCAATGACATTTGAGTTGACTTCAACCTGGTGACAGCTCTTATATGGCTCTTTACGGTCGGCTGGGCTTTTATCTTTTTCTTTCCTGCCCCATCATTTATGGCATCATGGTGACACTGCAACCATGCCACTCATTCCAACCCCCCATCCACCGCCACAGCCTCGGTGACCCTGACGGAGTCAGACCAAGGCCATAGACATGTAGAGGACATGGAAACTGAGGTCGCCATGACAGCAGTGCATGAAGGACCACAGAATTTGAGACTTTTTTTTAATGCTGATCGATGAGAATGAGAATTAAGATGATGCCACAGATTTCCATTCTGGTCTGAGACTGCATGACAGGGCTGTACTTTACGCTTACTTTCATGATATATCCCAGTGTCAACCAGGCCCAAGAGATAAAGATGCTTGCAGTGTTGGTCAGGAAATTTAGCAACACTCTCAGAGACGCAAATATTAAACGGATGATGGATGTGTGGTCCTAGTCTTCCCAACTGAGCCCATAGCAAGCTCAATTCTGGGTAGGAACCTGTCAGGGCAGAAAAATTCCACATGGCTGTTATGGGAATGGAACCCATGACCTCCCAGCCAGGTGCCTGCATGATCTCTGTGTAATGTTGCAGGGCCGTTTGCGATGGTGGGAGAGAAGTGGAGCAAGCTGCAGGGCATGGACACGCAGATCCTGGTGGACGCACTGGCGGTGATCATGGGCCACGAGGAGAAGGAGCTGTGCAAGCCGGGCAGCCTGGCCCTCATGATCATGGTGGACACCGCCTCCACCATCCTCGGCTCCAAGGAGAGGGTGAGGAAGACTTCTCTCTTTTGTCAACAACAGAGTGGACTGCATACAGTCTAGGCCAACATGACAGAACACAACAGATTTTTTAAATCTGAAATTTGGGCTGAGAAGTACTTTGTGTTGTTGTTATCATTTTGATTTTTATGTTGTTTCAAAAAGGATTTTCCCCGGTTTGTTAGGTAGGCGGGTTCTGTTGCATGCTTTGAGCGCGCGCTGCTCACAGGACTTCAGTTTATCACGTCCACTGAAAGACTGGCATTCAGACCACCTACCCAAGATTTCCTGGAAAGAGGGGCAGAAAGGAAAAAGAAAAACACTTTAGTGCAAGATTAGAACTGTGGACAGAGGGGATGAAAGGAAAAAACACACCCTTGTGCAAGATCAAAACCAGACACCCAGGATTCTCTTAGTTCCTAGGTGAGAGCTTTATCCACTTGGCCACCTTCAACTCTTTCAGCCCTACACCTGAGCAATGTTTGGCCCTGCTGACCAGCACCACAGAGTGCTCGTGCCACTCAGCGGATGTACTCACACTGGTCGAACTCCAAAGCTATGCAAGTGACTGTTAACAAGCTTCATATAGCTGAAAACAACAGATTTGTCTATGACATATTGCATAACATTTTATAGAATTTTGGTATTTGTGAAATAACTTATTTTGTTGTAACCATGTGATGTGTTTGGTACCGTTGGTTCATTTGGAAAAGAAATGGGGAGTTTTTATTATACTCCCTGTTTGGCTAGTATACTTACAATGTCAGACCATAGCATTCCACGGCAGTAAGTCAGCTCTGCCAGGCCGAATTTTTGTGGCTAATGCAGTAATAAGACAGTCACGTGGCGCCCACCCTACTTCTGCCATAGGAAGAAGCCGGTGTCCGCTTCCTGTTCCTCATTCAGCGAGGCCTGTGCGCAAGGTAACCCCGAGAACCTTGGCGCTAGAGGGGAAGGTAGGGCGGGCATTAGAGTCTGACATGGTAAGTATAGTAGCCAAACAGGGAGTGTAATAAAAACTCCCCATTTTGGCGTCATATACTATACCATGTAAGACCATAGCAGAATTTAAAGGAATCGGAGGAGGGCCGAGTACCCTAGTGGTTCTTGGGGTTAACCGATATGGCTGCATTAGCCGCCGCAAAGGAGATCCCTTTAGAACCGTCAGCCCTGGACATGCGGATATCCCTTAAATAAAAGCTTATAAAGGGATTTTCCGAAAGCCAGTAGGCTGCCTCCAGTAGATGGCGCAGGTGGACAGAGCGCTTGAACGCTGCGGAAGTGGCCAGCACTCTGACCTCATGGGCCCGGGGAGGTAGGACGGGGAGACGTTTGTACGTCTGGGCGTAGGCAGATCTCACCATCTTGGAAAGGCACCTAGAGAAAGTGCCAGCCGAGATGTCTTCCTTATTACTGGGGTTGATAGAAATAAGGAGACGTCTCTGGAGGAGCGCCTGGGGTGCGAGTGTTCCCAGTAGTATCTCAGACACCTAGAAGGGCGCAGGTCCATGTCTCCCCCGCTCTCCCCCCCTCCTAGGACATCTGCCAGTGAGCGGATGATGAGGGAAGGCGAGGAGTGCCCGGTTCCTGATTCTTAGCTAAGAATTCGGGAAGAAACATTCGAGAGACAGAGCCGTCCCTGTGGAAGGCAGTGTCTCTGGGGTCCCTGCTGAGGGCATGAATCTTGCTTCACCTTCTGGCCGAAGCCAGGGCGAGGAGAAATGGTCTTCAGGGAAAGAAGGTCAAAGGGAGGGTGGCGATAGGCTCGAAAGGGGGTTTCCTGAGAGCGGCCAGGACAGTAAGGAGGTCCCAAGGGGGATGCACCTAGGGGACTGGGACTCACGTAGAGCCACCCCCCTAGAGATCTATCTGAGAAGGAAGTAACAGAGTTGTCTGAGCACAGGAGACCCATCCTCCCATCGGTAATCGTAGAGGGACTCAGTGCTGGCCCTGCGTGAGGCCATCAGTAGGTCCCGTAGGTCCTGCAAGGCCCCCGCCCCCGCGAGTATGTTTAGGACAGACTGGGATCTGTCCGTGTGGGAGGTAGAGGCAGGTGCTCGCAGTTGGGCTGGCACAGAAGCCAGGCGTGAAGCGGAGCAGCTGGGGGTTGGAGTGAGGGCGATCCGAGTGGGGTTGCCTGAGCATGTCCCACCGAGTGTTTGACTGGCGGGGGGAACATGGGTGAGGGACTTGAGGTCCGGAAACCAGGACAGGGTCGGCCACCACGGGGTTATAAGGATGAGCCTGGGTCTTTCCAGCCTCGCCTTCCTGATCACCTTGTGGAGGATCGGGAAGGGGGGTAAGGGGTATGCTGTGAGGCCCGACCAGGGAGGGAGAGCGTCGATTGCATACGCTTGGGGATCAGGGACAGGAGAGACATACACTCGCGGACGATGGTTGAATCGGGTGGCAAAGAGGTTGACCATGGGCCTGAACCAATGTTCCCACACTGAGGTTGGGGTAGCGTGCTGAGGGTCCATTCCGTGTGAAGGAGGGACCTGGACCGGCTGAGGGAGTCTCCCAGGATATTGCGGATCCCTGCTATGTGTCTTGCGCGGAAGGTGATTCCCAGTGCATGACACCAGTGAGGAGAGCCTCTGTCCAGAGGGAGAGGCTGATGGAGCGACCCCCCCCCCCCCCCCCCCCCCCCCCCCCCTCCCCTTTGTTGACATAGCAAGCCACCGAAGTGTTGTCCTTGAGCAGGAGAACAAGTCGGTACGAGACCTGGGGTTGGAAGCGGAGGAGAGCAAGCCTGACTGTTACCAATTCCAGGACTTAGATGTGGAGACGGGCAGTCTCTGCGTCCCACACTCCCGAGGCATGACTGTTCTCCAAGTGGGCGCCCCAGCCCGAGTTGGAGGAGTCTGTGTAGAGTTCCAGGGGCTGGGCTGGGAGGGAGATGGGAACCCCGGGGGGTCAGAGTGGCGGGGTTGAACGACTCTTCTGTCGCCCATAGGAACCAAAGCCCGAGAGGAATGGTCTGATCCCAGCGGTCGGAGGTCTGAGACCAACGACGACGGAACTCCCTTTGGGGTTGGCGCTTGGGAACCCGGCCCAGGGGAAAGAGGGACGAGAGGAACTCCATCATCCCCAGTAAGGGTTCTGGCCAGGTTGAGTTTGCACTTGTTGGGGTTGGTGAGAAACCCTTGTGTGGAACAGAGGCGCAGACGATGGTTTGAGTGGGATGGTACTGGGCCCGGGAGGGAGCCAGGACGAGCCAGTCGTCCAGGTACAGCAGGAGGCGTATGTCCTCCTGTCTGGCCAGGGAGGCCATCTCCTTGACCACCTTCGTGAAGAGGAAGGGTGCCAGGGAGAGGCCGAAGGGGAGCGCCTTGAACTGGAACACCCGACCCTGCCAGACGAACCGTAGGTATCATTTGTGGGATGGGTGTATAAGGATCTGAAAGTAAGTGTCCTTCAGATCTATTGAGGTGGCCCAATCCTGGAGTCTCTGATCTGAGTTGGAGTCTCCATCCTGAATTTGGTGGGTCTGAGGGACCTGTCGAAGGGAGAGAGGTCAAGGATGGGCCTCCATCCTCCTGAGGGTTTGGGGGACCACAAAGAGGTGGAGTAAAACCCCGGGTTGGGAAGGAAGGTCTCCGCGATGGCCCCTTTCTGGAGGAGTTCTTCGACATCCCGTCAAAGTGCATCCGCTCGTTTCGGGGAGGGTTCGCTGGAGGAGGGGGGTGGGCTTGAGAGGGGGGCGTCCGTGGGCTCAAGGCAGCCGGAACCCCTCCTGTAACACCGCCACTATCCATGGGCTGAGGCCCATACGTCTCCAGCGAGGGTTCTGCCTGTTCCCATTCTCCCATAGGTGAGTCTGCCAGTCACCTCCAGGGCCGTGCCTGTTGGCCGAGCCGAAAATTCTGCTGGGGGAGTTTCTGCTTCGGCCTATAGGAGGTATTAGGGTGCTTGGCGGGCCGTGCGGCGTGAGTTGGAATGAAAGGAGGGTCTGGCAGGGCGAGGCTGAGGAGGGGGCCTGGCCGCAAAGATGCTGCCTGCTTGCGTTCTTCGACTGAGTGGGAAATGACAGCAGTCGAATAGTCGCCGAAGAGCGACTGCTCCTGACCCGGGATGCACTACAAGGCCGCCTTAAGCGCTGGGGAGAGATTAGCCTGTGATAGCGCTACATCTCTACAAGCCAGTAGGCAATTGTAGTGGCTCCTGGCTGCGCTGTCCGCTGCAGTCGAAGGTGATGCGACATCTTGTTGATCAGGAATCGCATCAGGGGGTCGCCAAACAAGCGAGATTCTGTCTCCTGGTATGTCTCAGAATCGTGTGCATCTGAGGGGAAAGTACGGCAGTCGATCAGGTTGGGTCGACCACCGGGGTCTGAGCGGCACAGATCCGAACAAAGCGATGTCTGTGGCTGAGACCCGGAGTTATGGTCAGTTTGGGGGTCCCAAAAGACTGGCCATAGGTCCACCACCGGAGTAGAGACGCTCCTCGTGCAGGAGTGGTAGCTTGTGCTACAGCACTGATAAATACAGCACTGATAATACTCAATCGAGAGATCGTACAGAACTCAATAGGAGTAACAGGGGATCGAGAAATCGAATGGAAAACTCATTCTACCCGTACTAGTAACACTAATAATGCGTACTGCTAGGTCGAAAGAAACTCGATCGACCTGTACTAGTACAATGATAAAGTAGGGGATCGAGAAATCGAATGGAAGACTTGATCTACCCATACTAGTAACACTAATAATGTGTACTGTTAGATCGAGAGAAACTCGATCGACCTGAACTAGTACAATGATCTCAAGAATAAGGTGGAGGAGAAACCTCCGTACTGCTAAACCCAGGTACGATGTACGTGGATGACCACGAGGTGAGGCAAGATGGCGGAAAAGACAACCGGCGAGTGTTCGATCGTTGAAGTTAATTTACCGGGAAGAGCGTGAGAGTGAAAACTAACGTGCGATGACAGCAGAGAACCGGTAAAAAGGAATGGATGAGCAGGGGATGCGTTCCCACCAGGAGGGGATGCGTTCCCACCAGGAGGGGATGCGTTCCCACCAGGAGGGGATGCGTTCCCACCAGGAGGGGATGCGTTCTCCCACCAGGAGGGGATGCGTTCCAACACTGGCGAGTAAGTGCCGAGTATGGGAAATGGCACTGAAAAACAAGGTCGCGAGAGCGATCACGACGAGTGTGAAAATTTAAAAAAAAAGAAACACGCCAACCGTAAGCCTCACACGGCAAGTGTACCCAGGGTTTAGCGAAAGCCTCAGCTGAACAAGTAAAGAAGCAAACGCACAAGCAATCTTTACACAAAGGAGAAGTATAGGCGAGACAGAGCACAAGACTTATCTTGCTTAGGCTGCAGGCCGAAGATGAATGAGGAACAGGAAGTTTACACCGGCTTCTTCCAATGGTGGAAGTAGGGTGGGCGTCACATGACTGTCTTATGACTGCATTAGCCACAAAAAATTGGGCCTGGCAGAGCTGACTAACCGCCGTTGAATGCTATGGTCTGACATGGTATAGTATATGATGCCAAAAATCTGTGATTCGTCAAAGCGTCAAAAGTCTCAAAGCATGTCATATTACATGAACTTGGAATCTCTTACTACACAATCATTAAGCAATAAATTTTGTTTGCCTTTTGGCAGTGAAATATCCCTTCTCATACAGATCAGCCCAAAGTGGCCAGGTAGGTGTTTACCTTGGTTGAAAGGGTAAAAACTAAGGTGCTTTTCTGTCAATGAGTGCTTTTAGCTGGCCTTTTTAGCAAGCAGTTTCCCCCGGATGAATTGTTCATTGGTTCCTTGAAAATGGTGGCTGATAGTTCTGATGCCATATTCACTGTTTATCTCTAATTAAATTTCTTGTTAACGGAACTGTATGAGACTGAAAGTTGAATACAGGCGTAGATGTGCATGTACACATTTTAATGATTGTATTGTATGCAAAAAATTTCTGTGACCATGATTGATTATTTCCCCAGGCTTGCCAGTTACCGCTGTTTGAATACTTGGTGGACAAAATGTGTTCCCTGTGTTACGATCGTGCCTGGTATGCCAAGTATGGAGGGTGAGTCATCTTATCTACATTCTTTGCTCACTTTTTTTTAGCTTGTGTTTAGGATTTTTATGCATATTCTCCATGCATTTTATACAGGGAATAGTATTTGTCTAAGATGCCTGAAGAGAGAGAGTTGTTTCTCTGATAGCATGGAATGCTGTTTCTTGTTTATAACTAAGTCCATCATCACATTCGTCTCGCTTCAATTTTTTTCAAGAGTGTAGCCCTTTTAAACATTCTCTGTTCATCACTATCACATCTGAAAATGAATTCTAGAAGTTGCATAGTTTCTTGTTCAGCCATTTTCAAAGAATATCTTCGCCAAAAAAAAAGCTAAACTTTGAAAATTCACAGCACCAAAACTGCTCCACCAAAATTCATGCAACAGAGTACAAAATGGTTTCCGGAAATGGTCCTACCGGAATACTCTTCTGTCATAATTGCATTAAGAGATATGAGATAAAGAAAGTGAAAGTCGACCTAGTATTTGGCAGTGTCCCGAAACCAGTCAACTAAGCAATCATGGAGCCATGTTCAGAACAGTCCATTTTCATATGTTCCCACCAGTAGGTTGACATGGTGTACAAGGCACACGGAAAACCACATTGTCTGTCACAGTGTTTCATTCGACATTCTATTGGTGTTCCTTGTTTGAGTGTAGTGACCTAAGTGGTGGCTGCATTGCAGGTGTCTGGCCATCAAGTTCATGTATGAGCGCATGGCCCTGAAGTGGGTGTTGGAGCACCAGTTCAACTTCCTCAGGGCCCTCATGTTCGTCATCATGGATCTCACCAGTGAGGTAATGCCCTGGGTGTCACCACTGGGGGGAGGGGGGGGGGGGGGGGGGGGGGGGGGGGGGGGGGGGCATCAGTTCAACTTTCTCAGGGCCCTCATGTTCGTCATCATGGATCTCACCAGTGAGGTAATGCCCTGGGTGTCACCACTAGGGGGAGGGGGGGGGGGGGGGGACATCAATTCAATCAACTTACTCAGTGCCCTCATGTTCGTCATCATGGATCTCACCAGTGAGGTAATGCCCTGGGTGTCACCACTGGGGGGGGGGGGGGGGGGGGGGGGGGGGACATCAATTCAATCAACTTACTCAGTGCCCTCATGTTTGTCATCATGGATCTCACCAGTGAGGTAATACCCGGGCCCTCATGTTTGTCATCATGGATCTCACCAGTGAGGTAATACCCTGGGCGTCACCACTGGGGGGAGGGGGGGGGGGGGGGACATCATTTCAACTTCCTCAGGGCCCTCATGTTCATCATCATGGATCTCACCAGTGCAGAGTTGCCTACCGTTCCTGAGCAGCCGTATTTGATCCGGATCTAAGTAAAAATATCCCTTAGTCCGGAAAGTACGGTTATCGAAAGTATGCTCCGGAGAAAAAAAATCGCCGTGGAAAATTTAGTGGGGGGGGGGGGGGTGGGGGGGATTTTGGCTTGCCTTCACCAAGTGTGAGTTCGAGCATGCGCAATGGGAAACGCTTTGTAAACCAAGTTTTCTGATTGGTTGACCCACTTCACTTCACTTCCCTTCAAGCTCGCTGGCTGGCCTAGGCCTAGTAGGTGCAGGCATTCAAGTTTCAAAATGGCCAGCAAGAGGAAGCAAAGCGATCAGTGTGGTTCGTCTGAAGATCGTTCTGAAACTCCACCACGGGATGTGAAAAAACCACGACGAATGCAGGCTTTCAAAACGGATTATTCCGAGAAGTGGCCCTGTTTAAGACCTGGACAGAAGGGGCAAACATTCGCAGACCTGTTTACTTTACGCCTTTGGCGTAATAAATCACGATTTCAAACCTCCAATTACGCCATTACGCCTTCAAACATTAAATTCCGCCACGCGGATCGCCAAAACTACACTTTTCGAAAGCAATCATTCTCGTCGGTTCAACAACGCGATGGCCCGTTCACTCACTGTGCCGCCTGCGAAAGTTACAGTGTTCAGTTATTCCTTCATATCAGTGTAACCGAAAGCCAGCATTGCGGGCAGGCATGAGGTTGAACGTTTTAGTAAGGGAGATAACTTTCGCGGGTTGACATCATTATCAAAGATGGCGTCAAAACGTGCTCAGCATGAGACAGACGACGATTCTGATTGCCGTGTTACGGAAGAAACAGTTCCTGAGAAACAAAAAAAAGGCACGAGTTACTCAAAAATACCGCCAGGTATACCATGACAAGTATAACTGTCTTTTCCCATCAAGAAAAGGGCCGAGATATGTGCATTGTAGCATATGCAAGTCGGACTTCAGCTGTGAACATGTCGGAATGTTCGATTGTAAGAGACATGTGGGCACGGCTTCTCACAAGCAGTTCATCGTTCCAGTGCTGCCTGTGAGAGAGTGTTTTCCATGGTGAGGAAAAACTGCACAGAAGCAAGATCTTCACTGCTGCCAGAGACAACTGAAGCTCTAATGGTGTTAAAAGGACAACCAGGCGAATGCAGGGAGATGTCAGACAAGGACTTGGTTCAGCTGATATCAGCCTACTACAATTCTTTAAAAGCTTAGAGAACATTTCTCTCTCTCTCTCTTCTCTCTCTCTCTCTCTTTTTTTTTTTCCTCTCTTTTTTCATGCTTGGCAGTGGTGGTGGAGGCACTGGCAGAGTGACTGATTGTGTATTTGTGTGAGAACATTTGCTTCCAGGATTTGTACACAAGGGGACTTTCTGAAGACTTCAGATGTGTGTGTGTGTGTTTTTTTTATCATTTTAAATACATTATTTATTTGGTATCCTCCAACTTGGCAGACATCCTTTGACCAAGTAAAGTGGTTCCAATGGCAGTTGGTGAGTTTTAATTTGTTTTTGTTATATTTTGAGTTGAATTTTCATGGTCATAATGATGAAATTTAACCTCAGAATGTGCACCAGATTGCACCATTTTGCTTCCCCCAAAAAAATTTTCCGGGGGGGGGGGGGGCGGGCATGCCCCCGGACCCCCTAGCTATCTCGGCGCTTCGCGCCTTCGATTACACTTTTCCCCCATAAGATTACACTTTTCAGTATTTGGGATTACACTTGGGTAGCCAAGGGGGTAAACAGGTCTGCATTCGGATTTTGCTCTGTGTGCAAGTGTGACTTTTCCGTCGCTCATGGTTGAACTGTCTGTTCCTGACAAAAATCCTGTGTTCCTGATTTCTGAGACATTTGTTCCTGATGAGCAAATTTTGGGGTAGGCATGTCTGCCAGTGAGGTAATGCTCTGGCCATCGCCACTGTAGAGGGGGAGGGGGGTGGGGGGTGTCCATGGCCTGTTTATTGTTTTGCTGAGAGTAAAGCATGAGTTTTGTGCATGTGAGGGGAGAATCTGTGTGCCTGGTGAAGGCTCGGATATAGGACTCGGGCGCTCTTTGAAGTGTGTAGACTGATCAGACAGTGAATGAAGTGTGTAGACTGATCATATAGTCTTTGAAGTGTGTAGACTGATCATACAGTGAATGAAGTGTGTAGACTGATCAGACAGTGAATGAAGTGTGTAGACTGATCAGACAGTGAATGAAGTGTGTAGACTGATCAGACAGTGAATGAAGTGTGTAGACTGATCATACAGTGAATGAAGTGTGTAGACTGATCAGACAGTGAATGAAGTGTGTAGACTGATCATACAGTGAATGAAGTGTGTAGACTGATCATACAGTGAATGAAGTATGTAGACTGACCATACAGTGAATGAAGTGTGTAGTCTGATCATACAGTGAATGAAGTGTGTAGACTGATCATACAGTCTTTGAAGTGTGTAGACTGATCATACAGTGAATGAAGTGTGTAGACTGATCATACAGTGTTTGAAGTGTGTAGACTGATCATACAGTGAATGAAGTGTGTAGACTGATCATACAGTGAATGAAGTGTGTAGACTGATCAGACAGTGAATGAAGTGTGTAGTCTGTTCATACAGTGAATGAAGTGTGTAGACTGATCATACAGTGAATGAAGTGTGTAGACTGATCATACAGTCTTTGAAGTGTGTAGACTGATCATACAGTGAATGAAGTGTGTAGACTGATCATACAGTGAATGAAGTATGTAGACTGATCATACAGTCTTTGAAGTGTGTAGACTGATCATACAGTGAATGAAGTGTGTAGACTGATCATACAGTGTTTGAAGTGTGTAGACTGATCATACAGTCTTTGTAGTGTGTAGACTTTTTGTGATCGTTTTCAAGGGTGTAAAGTTTGGGAAAAGAGGGAAATGCCTTTGAAAATTTTGGCAAGTTTGGAATTATCAACAAACTGCTCAGTAATAGCAGCACTGGACCATTAGAATTATAATGCAGAAACGTTCTGTAACATTGAAAATGAATAAAAGTGAGCACAGGCAGATACAAGCAAGCAGCCCAGCAGGCACAGCAGATGTTCTCAGACTGCGTTCAGACACTGCACTCCATCCAGTGTGGACTGGTTCATGTTTTCTGATGAAAGACTCCAGCCCAGTGGATCGGATGTTGTGGCTTTGGAAGTCTGTCTGATGCCTTTCCTCCTTGTTGACATTTTGTTAACCACTGTTGGAAGTTCAGATTTCTTTCTTTCAATTCATATTTACTTTATGGTCACACAGCAGCAAGCTACAGTCTATTCCCGATGTGTGGAATGTGTCTGTTTTCAAAGTTTGGCATGAAAAAGATCACAAGTCATGGATCAGGGAAGGTGTTGATAACAAGCGTGCTGCTGTTGGCTTCCTTGGCAAGAATACTGTTCAGTGTTGGCTTCATTTGGAGGGGCGGGAATTTTAAGTGGGTTGTGAAAGTTTGGGAAATTGAAACACTGGCCTTTGATGTGAAATGGGCTCTGACCCAATGTTACCAGCTGACGATGTGGCAAGTGTCGAGCGGGGCCATCGACCTGGCCAAGAGCAACCTGCAGACGATGCTGGCCATGTGTGCGGCGCCCATCCCCCTGGAGAAGGCCAGCCTGGACCTGCACAACGCCCAGCAGAGGTCGCTGCACGATGTCACGCATGAACTGGTGCGCCAGGTCACCTCGCCCAACACCCTCGTTCGTGAAACGGTGAGAGCTGTACTGTGGGCTGTGCTCGTTTGTCCTCCGTGTTGGCGTTTGTCCTTGACTTATTGTGTGCCTTTGATATGTGTCCTTGACATTAGTGTGTGCCTTTGGCGTTTGTCCTTGACTTATTGTGTGCCTTTGGTATGTGTCCTTGACATTAGTGTGTGCCTTTGATATGTGTCCCTTGACATTAGTGTGTGCCTTTGGTGTTTGTCCTTGACATTAGTGTGTACCTTTGGTGTTTGTCCTTGACATTAGTGTGTACCTTTGGTGTTTGTCCTTGACATTAGTGTGTACCTTTGGTGTTTGTCCTTGACATTAGTGTGTGCCTTTGATATGTGTCCTTGACATTAGTGTGTGCCTTTGGTGTTTGTCCTTGACATTAGTTGGTGACATTATTGTGTACCTTTGGTGTTTGTCCTTGACATTAGTGTGTACCTTTGGTGTTTGTCCTTGACATTAGTGTGTACCTTTGGTGTTTGTCCTTGACATTAGTGTGTGCCTTTGGTGTTTGTCCTTGACATTAGTGTGTACCTTTGGTGTTTGTCCTTGACATTAGTGTGTACCTTTGGGGTTTGTCCTTGACATTAGTGTGTACCTTTGGTGTTTGTCCTTGACATTAGTGTGTGCCTTTGGTGTTTGTCCTTGACATTAGTGTGTACCTTTGGTGTTTGTCCTTGACATTAGTGTGTGCCTTTGATATGTGTCCTTGACATTAGTGTGTGCCTTTGGTGTTTGTCCTTGACATTAGTGTGTGACATTAGTGTGTACCTTTGGTGTTTGTCCTTGACATTAGTGTGTACCTTTGGTGTTTGTCCTTTACATTAGTGTGTACCTTTGGTGTTTGTCCTTGACATTAGTGTGTGCCTTGGTGTTTGTCCTTGACATTAGTGTGTTTCCTTTGGTGTTTGTCCTTGACATTAGTGTGTACCTTTGGTGTTTGTCCTTGACATTAGTGTGTGCCTTTGGTGTTTGTCCTTGACATTAGTGTGTACCTTTGGTGTTTGTCCTTGACATTAGTGTGTACCTTTGGTGTTTGTCCTTGACATTAGTGTGTACCTTTGGTGTTTGTCCTTGACATTAGTGTGTACCTTTGATGTTTGTCCTTGAATTAGTGTGTGCCTTTGGTGTTTGTCCTTGACATTAGTGTGTACGTTTGGTGTTTGTCCTTGACATTAGTGTGTGCCTTTGGTGTTTGTCCTTGACATTAGTGTGTACGTTTGGTGTTTGTCCTTGAATTAGTGTGTACGTTTGGTGTTTGTCCTTGACATTAGTGGGTGCCTTTGGTGTTTGTCCTTGACATTAGTGTGTACGTTTGGTGTTTGTCCTTGACATTAGTGGGTGCCTTCGTTGTTTGTCCTCGACATTAGTGCGTGCCTTTGTTGTTTGTCCTTGACATTAGGGGTGCCTTTGTTGTTTGACCTTGACATTAGTGCGTGCCTTTGTTGTTTGTCCTTGACATTAGTGCATGCCTTTGGTGTCTGTAGCATTTGTAAGTGTTATTGGCTGTGACTTGTGTCCTTAGCATTAGAGTTTATCCTTAGCTTTGTATCCTTGGCATTGGTGTTTCTCTTTGTCAAGGGGATTAATTTGTGCTGACTGTAAGGTTCGTCCTTGTCATCAGTGTTTCTCTTTGTCAAGGGGATTAATTTGTGCTGACTGTAAGGTTCGTCCTTGTCATATGTGTTTCTCTTTGTCAAGGGGATTTATTTGTGCTGACTGTGAGGTTCGTCCTTGTCATCAGTGTTTTCTCTTTGTCAAGGGGATTAATTTGTGCTGACTGTAAGGTTCGTCCTTGTCATAGGTGTTTCTCTTTGTCAAGGGATTAATTTGTGCTGACTGTAAGGTTCGTCCTTGTCATCAGTGTTTCTCTTTGTCAAGGGGATTACTGTTTGTTCTTGGCAGTCATGTTTGTCATCAACATTACTGTTTGTCTTTAATACAAATGTTTGTTTTGGCAATCATGTTTGTCATCAATATTGCTGTTTGTTTTTAACATAAATGTTTATCCTTGGCATTCATGTTTGTCTGTCCTTGGGTTTAATGTGCATTCTTGGCACTGGTCTGTCTTTTGTCATTGGCATTATTATTTGCCCATGGTTTTATTGTTAGTCTTTGGTTTTAGCGTTTGTCCTGGGCATTATATTTTATTTTAATATTTATCTCAGAAGACATAATTTTTGTTACAAATTTTCGGGATTCAATGATCGACAGTATCTACCTTTGTGGATAACAGTTATGTATCCCAGCTGTAAATATTTCATCGTGGGTGCAAACTTCACCCTACCTGTTTGTTATTAGGTGGTACGTGAACATCTTCCCTTCACCCTACCTGTTTGTTATTAGGTGGTACACGAATAGCTCCCCTTCACCCTACCTGTTTGTTATTAGGTGGTATATGAACAGCTCCCCTTCACCCTACCTGTTTGTTATTAGGTGGTATGTGAACAGCTCCCCTTCACCCTACCTGTTTGTTATTAGGTGGTATGTGAACAGCTCCCCTTCACCCTACCTGTTTGTTATTAGGTAGTATGTGAACAGCTCCCTTCACCCTACCTGTTTGTTATTAGGTGGTATGTGAACAGTTCCCCTTCACCCTACCTGTTTGTTATTAGGTGGTATGTGAACAGCTCCCCTTCACCTTACCTGTTTGTTATTAGGTGGTATGTGAACAGCTCCCCTTCACCCTACCTGTTTGTTATTAGGTGGTATGTAAACAGTTCCCCTTCACCCTACCTGTTTGTTATTAGGTGGTACGTGAACAGCTCCCCTTCACCCTACCTGTTTGTTATTAGGTGGTAGCTCCCCTTCACCCTACCTGTTTGTTATTAGGTGGTACATGAACATGTCACCTGTGTTGCAGGCGATGTCGTCGCTGGAGCTGCTGGCCAAAACAACTGAGAAGACGGTGACGGAGATCATGGAGCCTCACAAGGAGGTGCTGCAGGACATGATCCCCCCAAGAAACACCTGCTGCGACACCAGCCCTCAACGCCCAAATTGGACTCATGGTAATCACTGCGGTGGGGGTGGCACTGCAGATTGAATGGGGGGGGTGGGGGGGGGGGGGTGGGGGCAGTGTAGATTGACTTATGGTACTGACTGCGGTGGGGGGAGGGGGGAGGGGGCACTGCAGATTGACTTATGGTGCTGACTGCGGTGGGGGGAGGGGGGAGGGGGCACTGCAGATTGACTTATGGTACTGACTGCAGTGGGGGGAGTGGGCACTGTAGATTGACTTATGGTACTGACTGCGGAGGGGGGAGGGGGGTAGGGGGCACTGCAGATTGACTTATGGTACTGACTGCAGTGGGGGGAGTGGGCACTGCAGATTGACTTATGGTACTGACTGCGGAGGGGGGAGGGGGCACTGCAGATTGACTTATGGTACTGACTGCGGTGGGGGGAGGGGGGTAGGGGGCACTGCAGATTGACTTATGGTACTGACTGCGGTGGGGGGGGGGGGGGGGGAGGGCGGTAGGGGGCACTGCAGATTGACTTATGGTACTGACTGCGCAGCCACGCATCAAGTTTGACCTGGAGAAGCTAAAAGACCCAGAGATAGAAGAGGCATTCCAGGCACAGCTCGGGAGGCGGTTCGCAGCACTCAACCTCCTGGACAATGACATCAACGACCTCACAAACAGCTTCAATGAGGCAGTCTGCGAAACAGCAGAGGAGGTACTTGGGCGACAGAGGAAGAAACACCAAGCATGGATCTCAAACGACATCCTTGACCTCTGCGACAAAAGAAGATCACTGAAGAATACGAAAAATTCCAGCCCTGAACAAGCCGCACAGTATCAAAAAACCAACAACCTTGTAAAGAAGGAAATGATTGAAGCCAAAGAACAATGGATCATAATCAGTGCGAGAACATCGAGAAAGGTATGGAAAAGGGAAACAGCAAACATGCCTTCACCACACTGAAAAAACCTCACCAAGACGCAGCAAAACAGATCGTCAGTCATCGAGGATACCTCAGGCGAGCTGCTGACAGAAAGCTCTGCTGTTTTGAACAGATGGACACAGTACTGCCAAGAACTTTACAACAACCCTATACAGCCAGACGACAGTCTGTTTGAGGGGGACTCAACACCATCAAGGGAATCCTCACCACTACCAGTGATGAGAGAAGAAGTGGAAGAAGCCATCGGCAGCCTTCCGGCAGGGAAATCACCTGGAGCAGACAATATTCCAGCAGAGCTGCTCAAACATGGAGGGAAGGAATTGGTCACTCTAGTAACATCGATTTGTCAGAAGATCTGGGAGACAAAACAGTGGCCCACAGAATGGACTCAATCACTCATCATCCCCCTGCCCAAAAAGGGAAATCTACGCCAATGCCAGAACTACAGAACAATAAGTCTCATTAGCCACACCAGTAAAATCATGCTCAGAGTCATCTTGAATCGACTGAAGAAAGAGGCGGAAGAACACCTGGCGGAAGAACAAGCTGGATTCAGGGCAGGCAGAAGCACAGTAGAACAGATCTTCACCTGCCGGATACTGATGGAGAAACATCTACAACATCAGAGAGACCTGTTCCACAACTTCATTGACTTTAGGAAAGCGTTTGACAGGGTGTGGCACAAGGGTCTGTGGCAGGTGCTCAGAAAGTTTGGCATAGAGGAGGGTCTCGTCCAAACCATCCAGGTGCTGTATAACACCGCCAGCAGCGCAGTCCTCCTCAACAACCAGATAGGGGACTACTTCAAGACCACAGTTGGAGTCCGCCAAGGCTGCCTGCTATCTCCCGTACTGTTCAATCTTTTCCTGGAAAACATCATGCGTGAAACCCTCCATGACTTCCACTCCACTGTCTCCATCGGAGGAAGAACCATCAATAATCTGAGGTTCGCAGATGACATCGACCTGATGGGAGGCAGCAACGAAGAACTACAAGACCTGACAAAGAGACTGGAAGAAAGGGCAGGTGCATATGGAATGGAAGTGAGCACAGAAAAAAGCAAAGTCCTGGTCAACAGCACAACCAACACCCATGCTGAAATCTACATGAACGGACAACAGCTTGAAGAAGTGGGCGCTTTCAAATACCTTGGCGCCACTCTCACCAAAGACGGTCGCTCTACAACAGAAATCAAGACCAGACTAGCGATCGCAACAGCAGCAATGGCAAAGCTAAACAAGATCTGGAAGAGCAGAGAGATCAGCTTTCCTACAAAGATGAAGCTGTACAGTCCCTGGTGCTGTCCATCCTGCTGTATGGCTGCGAAAGCTGGACCATGACAGCAGAGACCACCAAGAGAATCCAGACGTTTGAAACTAAATGCTTCAGGCGCTTGCTCGGGATCTCTTGGCAAGACCGGAAGACAAACGACCTTGTAAGGAGCCAAATAACATCACTTGCAGGCCCCCAAGAACCCCTCTTGGCAACAGTCAAGAAGAGGAAGCTGTCGTGGTTCGGGCATGTCATACGCCACAATTCACTGCCCAAAACAGTCATCCAGGGCACGCTGGAAGGCGGCAGACGAAGGGGACGACAAGCCAAATGCTGGATGGACAACATCAAAGAATGGACCAGGATGGATGGCCCTACGCTGATGCGACAGGCAGAGGACAGGGCCGGATGGCGGTGCCTGGCTTCGAGAGTGTCTCTCATCTCTCCTCTACGCCATCAAGGGCAAGAGAATGATGATGATGACTGACTGCGGTGGGGGGGGGGGGGGGGGGGGGGGGGGGGGTTAGAGGGGGCACTGCAGATTGACTTATGGTACTGACTGGGGAGGGGGGAGGGGGCACTGCAGATTGACTTATGGTACTGACTGCGGTGGGGTGGGGTGGAGGGGGGGGGGGGGGCACTGTAGATTGACTTATGGTAATGACTGCGTTGTGAGGGGGGGGGGGGGGGGGGGGGGGGGGGGGGGGGGGGGGGGCACTGTAGATTGACTTATGGTATTGACTGCAGTGGGGGTGGGGGGGTAGTCACTGTAGATTGACTTATGGTAATGACTGGGGTGGGGGGTGTGGGGGCACTGTAGATATGGGGAGTTTGTGTTATACTCCCTGTTTGGCTAATATACTTACCATGTCAGACCATAGCATTCAACGGCAGTTAGCCAGCTCTGTCAGGCCGAATTTTATCCGTGGCCAATGCAGTCATAAGACAGTCACGTGACGTCACCCCACTTCCGCCTCCGGAAGAAGCGGTGTCAACTTCTACCTCATTCAGCGAGGCTGTGCGCAAGGTAACCCCGAGAACCTTTGCGCTAGAGGGGAAGGTAGGGAGGGCATTAGAGTCTGACATGGTAAGTATATTAGCCAAACAGGGAGTATAACACAAACTCCCCATTTTGGCGTCATATACTGTACCATGTCAGACCATAGCAGAATTTAAAGGAATCGGAGGAGGGCGAGCGCCCTAGTGGTTCTTGGGGTTGGCCGTTATGGCTGCATTGGCCGCCACAAAGGAGATCCCGTTAGAACCGTCAGCTCTGGTCATGCGGATATCCCTCAAGTAGAAGGTGGGGGGGGGGGGGGGGGGGGGGGGGGGGGAAGGTGGGGGATCAACCGACGGTCTGATTGTGAAATGCCTATCTCCCTGGTCACCGGGTTGTCGGTGAACAGGGAGGCGACCGAGGGGTTCTTGCGGTCCCCGAGGAGGGTACCGACTTGGGCTCCCATTTGGTGCCAAGAGGGGTCCCTGTCCTGGAGGGGGACGGCCTGCGCACCATTGGCGCGAGTTGCCGGTCGTTCCCAGATTGAGGTGAGTGACTGGGGGGCGACGATCCTTGGTTTGGCCCGCTGGGCCGGGGGGGGGCCCGGCGAAGAGGGATAGGGAGAGGACTTCGTCGGCGGGTGCGGCCTCCCTCCTAACGAGGTCTGGGCGCCACCGTTCCAGCGTGCGGACATCATACAATGAGGTGGAGGCTAGGTCCTCCTCATCGTCCGCCTCAGGGAGGTACTGGTCCTGGAAGGGTTCGTAGCACCCTCGTCAGGAGGACCGTCAAGGGGTACTTGCGGTGTCTCCCAGGTGGCTCTATGATCGGCGGACGGGACCTCATCCTGCCGATCGGACAGCGCCCGAGGAGGGGGCCCAAGGTCGACCCAGGCAAGTGTGGCCGGGTGCCACATGCGACCATACAGTTGTTCGTGCTGGGTGTTGGCGTTTAGCCACTGGTCTCTCTCGGGGGCATAGAGCCACCGGTCCCCGGGAGGAAAACGGGCTGTGGCGGCCCTTGGGTGTCGGCAGAAGTTCCCCGGGGACCCGGGTAACCTGAGCCACCATTGTGGGGGTAACGAGAGGCAGTGGCCTGTCGTCCCCGCACAGGTCCATGCACTGCACCTTGCCGTCCTTGGTGGGGGCCTGTGAGGGCGGTCTGGTACGGAGGAGGATGCGGAAGCCGACCCTCCAACCCGCGAACGTGCGGATTGGTCAGGATGCGGTCCCGTGTCTCCCCCCCCCCCCACCCTGGAGGAATAAGTCAGGTTACCCGCGGTCCCGGTGGTAGATCCTCCCCCTGGAGGAGCGGGACCATGGACGTTGCCAAACGGGGACCCGAAAAGGTCGGATCCCCAACGTCCGATACCCCTAGGGGAGAAGGTGGTCGATCGGGGTGGGTCGACCCTTTCCCTTGTGCGTGTACACGACCGCGCTAATGGCGCGATGTGACCGCACGCCCAGAATTATGGACACCACCGAGGTCGTGCGTCGGGGTGACCATAACACTGCATCCGGAGTCTAAGCGCTCCTCGGGCTCAGGTGTTGGCTGCACCTGTGCCCGGTGGGGCAGAGCGCTGTGAGTACACATGTCGATTTCGGGGGAAAAAAGGATATGTGACTCACCAAGGCGAGTGACGGATGGTGATTCCATACCAGACCCGTCACCCGTGCTGGTCCGCGGCTCGGCATGATTCCCCTGGGGCCGAGGGTCGCGTGACTCAGCATGATAGAGAGAGGTCTCGAACGCGTCCGGGGGCGAGAGGGCAAGCTGGCCGATGGAGAGGAGGGGGGTGAGGGCGAATTCTGTTGGCTATTCTTAGCTCGGGTGGCCCCTGAGGGGCGCCTTGCCCTTAGGACTTCTTGGATATTCCCTTTCTTTCCCGGCAGGTCAAAAGAAAGGCATTTAGCAATGGTGGCCGCTTGCCCATCCGCCTTCGGATGCCGCAATCGTGCATCCGTCGGTTGGGTTTGAAGAGGAAAGGTCACACGTCCCCTCCGCGGAGCAGTCGTCTCTATTACCCGAACCGTACGTTCATCCATGTGAACGGATTGCTCGGAGACGGAATCGACCCGCCGGTTCTCCGGGAAACTGAGCGAACTCCGAGCAGTGGAGTGGCTCGACCCGGCGGTGTCCTTCACCATGTTGGGCACAGGTGGCAGAGCAAACCCGGAACACACGACCGCAAAGAGGAGACAGGTGGTCGATCGAGAAAGGTAATTAATCTCGATTTGCCCGTGTGATGTCGCGCAAGTCCTCGAGAGATCGACCGAAATCTCGAAGTACCCGTACACGCCACCGATCGTGAAAATCACGCACACTTACAGAACCACGTTCTAAGTGTGATGGGTAATGGTCTTTCTTGCGCACTAAACCTTAATGAGGAGTCTTGCGTCAAATGGGTGATGGACCCGAGGCTAGGAATATGGTGGGGAAACACGACCGGCGAGAAAAGAAAGATGGCCGCCGCCGACTGGCGAGGAAAGTCGCGGAATAACAAAGGACGACCGGCGAGTAAATCGCGGGATAACCAGGAGCGTGTAGCCCGACAAAGGAGGAGGAATGTGACAGAAGGATGTGACCGTAAACCCGAGACGGGGTAGAGGGCAATCTGAAAACAATTTGTGAGAAAGCGAACCAAGTGGCGATGAGAAAACACGCACAAGTGTGGCGACGATCGAACGAACCGACGATCGTGAACGCTAAGTCGCGAGAGTGTCGGTAACAGTGGTAAATTTTCAGTAATTACACTCCCCCCAAGAGCCTCACGCGGCAAGAATACTCAGGGTTTAGCGCAAAACACAACTGAATCAAGTATAAAAACAAAGACACCAGTAATCTTAACACAAAGGCAAGTGTAGGCGAGACAGAGCACAAGACCTATCATTTCTTTGACGGCAGGCCGAAGGTGAATGAGGTAGAAGAAGTTGACACCGGTTCTTCCGGAGGCGGAAGTGGGGTGACGTCACGTGACTGTCTTATGACTGCATTGGCCACGGATAAATTCGGCCTGACAGAGCTGGCTACCTGCCGTTGAATGCTATGGTCTGACATGGTACAGTATATGATGCCAAATGACTTATGGTAATGACTGCAGTGGGGGTGTGGGGGCACTGTAGATTGACTTATGGTAATGACTGGGGTGGGGAGGTGGGGCACTGTAGATTGACTTATGGTAATGACTGCAGTGGGGATGTGGGGGCACTGTAGATTGACTTATGGTACTGACTGGGGTGGGGAGGTGGGGGCACTGTAGATTGACTTATGGTACTGATGGGGTGGGGGGTGGGGGCACTGTAGATTGACTTTGGTATTGACTGCAGTGGGGGTGTGGGGGCACTGTAGATTGACTTATGGTTTCTGACTGCAGTGGGGGTGTGGGGGCACTGTAGATTGACTTATGGTATTGACCTGCAGTGGGGGTGTGGGGGCACTGTAGTTTGACTTATGGTATTTACTGCAGTGGGGGGGGGGGGGGGCACTGGGGGGAATTGGATTATGGTACTGCCCGGGGGGGGGGAGGGGGGGCACTGTGTTTGACTTTTTTGGAACGACTGGGGGGGGGAGGTGGGGGCACTGTAAAATTGATTATGGTAATGATTTGGGGTGGGGAGGTGGGGGCATTGTAGATTGCCCTTTTTGGTACTGATGGGGGGGGGAGGGGGGGGGAAATTTGTTTGTTTAGGGAAATGTTCCGGGGGGGAGGTGGGGGCACTGTAGATTGACTTATGGTACTGCTGGGGTGGGGAGGTGGGGGCACTGTAGATTGACTTATGGTAATGACTGGGTGGGGAGGTGGGGGGCACTGTAGATTGATTTTATGGTAATGACTGCAGTGGGGGTGGTGGGGGCACTGTAAATTGCTTATGGTACTGACTGGGGTGGGGAGGTGGGGGCACTGTAGATTGACTTATGGTACTGACTGGGGTGGGGAGGTGGGGGCACTGTAGATTGACTTATGGTATGACTGGGGTGGGGAGGTGGGGGCACTGTAGATTGACTTATGGTACTGACTGGGGTGGGGAGGTGGGGGCACTGTAGATTGACTTATGGGTAATGACTGGGGTGGGGGAGGTGGGGCACTGTAGATTGACTTATGGTACTGACTGGGGTGGGGTGGGGGCACTGTAGATTGACTTACGGTATTGACTGCGGTGGGGATGGCAGGGCTGCCTACCGTCCCGGAGTATCCGTATTTGTCCCCGAAATAATGAAATCATGCAGCCTGTCCTGGAATCCACTTTTTTATTCTTATGTCCGCGAAAAAAAAATTCGGGAGAAAAAAAAACAACAACAACAAAAAAACGAAGTCAAGTTCGTCAGCTGATCACTGACTGACTGACTTCGGTCGTGGCCATCCTGACCAAATCCGTCGGAAAGACCGAACATTGCCGAACTGACCATGTGCGCATGCGCATACCACGTCTTCCCGAGTTTTGAAAGCGAGAAAAATGGAGCGAAACGAGGGAGAAGCGTAAAAAATGCCGACGGCATCTCGACTATGGGGCTTCTCTCAGAAGAAGAAACGTCGGCAGACATTCCTGTCAAAATATACGGAAACCTGGCCGTTCATCAAGCGTGGCAAGATCGAGACTTACGCATCTTGTGAATTTGTGCGTGTGAGTTCTCCATCGGATCTGGAGGTAGGGATGAATAAGCCGTCATGTCACCACTGAAAAGCACAAGAAGAACACAAAAATCCGTGAGAGCGAGAAATCTTGTAACATTAGCGGATTCTTCAGCGCGCTCAGCGTCAACCAGTCAGGAACTTTTGACGTCATAAGAGCTGAAACGATGATGGTTGACCTTGCAGCTGAAACTGATTTGCCGATGGCTGCGCTGGACAAGCTAAACAGAGGCGTTAAATGATGTTTCCTGACTCGGACAATCTCAAAGAAGTTTCAGTGCGCTAGAAGCAAAGTAGCATTGTAGAAGTTGTACATAGTGTAAATAAAGGTAAGCTTTCACTTTAATGTTGATGTGGTTGTGATATGTGCTACTGCTGCATGTGTCCCTGGAAATCAGTCAGTGCCCTGGTTTTGAAAAAGTATGTCCCTGAAAGAGGCGGAAGGGGGTAGGCAGCCCTGAGGACACTAAAGAAAAGTATGTCCTGAAAGAGGCGGAAGGGGGGGTAGGCAGCCCTGAGGACACTAAAGAAAAAGTATGTCCCTGAAAGAGGCGGAAGGGGGTAGGCAGCCCTGAGGACACTAAAGAAAAAGTATGTCCCTGAAAGAGGCGGAAGGGGGTAGGCAGCCCTGGGGACACTAAAGAAAAAGTATGTCCCTGAAAGAGGCGGAAGGGGGTAGGCAGCCCTGGGTGGGGGTGGAGAGGGGGCACTGTAGATTAACTCCTCACACGGCAAGTGTACCCAGGGTTTAGTGCAAGCCACAAACTGAACAAGTAAAGAAGCAAACACACAACAATCTTTACACAAGGCAGAAGAAAGGCGAGACAGAGCACAAGACTTATCTTGCTTGGACGGCAGGCCGAAGAAGAAATGAGGAACAGGAAGTGGACATCGGCTTTCTGCCTACGGCGGAAGTAGGGTGGGCGTCACGTGACTGTCTTAGTACTGCATTAGCCACGAAAAATTTCGGCCTGGCAGAGCTAAGTAACTGCCGTTGAATGCTATGGTCTGACATGGTGAAGTATATGACGCCAAATTGGCAGTTAAGTATCGAATGATTTAAGTGCATGGGTTGTGAATGTGACTGGTGAAGCCGATTCTGCAATGTCCCACAGTGGTTGAATAAAGTGGTACTGACATGAACTGACTTGTTGTTGTAGGAAGGGAACACGTTGTGAATGTGACTGGTGAAGCGGATTCTGCAGTGTCCCACAGTGGTTGAACAAAGTGGTACTGACATGAACTGACTTGTTGTTGTAGGAAGGGAACACGTGAATGTGACTGGTGAAGCGGATTCTGCAGTGTCCCACAGTGGTTGAACAAAGTGGTACTGACATGAACTGACTTGTTGTTGTAGGAAGGGAACACGTTGTGAATGTGACTGGTGAAGCGGATTCTGCAGTGTCCCACAGTGGTTGAACAAAGTGGTACTGACATGAACTGGCTTGTTGTTGTAGGAAGGGAACACGTTCTGCACCACACTGGAACCCCGTCTCTTCACCATCGACGTCAACGTGGTGGAACACAATGTCTTCTTCACTGAGGTCAGTCAGCAGGGTTTAAAGAAGAAACACAAAATACACACTTTTGCTTTGGCCCATAACTGGCATGACCATGTAAAGAAATAACAGGAGACAAAACAGTTTGAAGCTGTCTGCTCTGTCCCGTGGCCTGGCACACTGACTGAGGGAAGCACCTGCCCTTTCTTGGAAAAGCAGTCTGCTAGAACGTTCAGCTGGCCTGGAATGTGCCTGACAGAACAGATGGAAGAGAGACAGCCAAGTCATTTGAGGACCTGGAGTGAGTGCTTCCCTGATTCGTCAGGTATGCCTTGACAGTGGGTTGTCTGTGCCCACTGTCACAGTCCTGTCTCTCAGGAATTTGACCCAGTCCATCGAGGGTAACTGAACTGGAGAACATGTCTGTGATTGGTTGTTGTCTGTGGAGTCCAGTTCTGCCAGACTCCAGGAAGAGTGGATCGAGATGGGCACCTGACCTGGTTCCCTTATGTTGACAGAAATTGTGTTCCACAACTTGGGAATAGGAGAAAACTGGGCTAGCCCTAGTATGTCAATTTGGCATAAGGTGTTTGTTTGGACAGGTAAGTATGAGAAAAATACCTAATTCTCTTTAGAGAAATTTGTATGTCCCTTTATTGTATTATAATCGGTATAGGTTTAGAAGTCAGTTTGGTCACATTCAGAGATGTCATATTTGTGTCGTCAGTGGATGCCAGAATGAAGTGAATTCATTTGCTTTTAATGAGAGATTTGTTGATGTTTCCATTTCATATAGATTCATTACTCTTGTGGTATGCCTCGATGTATGGCCTTTCATGACTAGTGACTAGGAACTCCAGCCTATCTGTCTGACCTTCTAAACTTATACTGCCAGCTAGAACCCTTCGCTCGTCTTCTGACTCGTTGCTCCTGGTTCCTCCCAGATTCAAATGCAAAAGAAGGGGGGGTCGTTCCTTCTCCTTCTGGCTCCTAAAACTTGGAATTCTCTTCCACACGACATCAGGCACTGTGACTCTTTTCCAGTCTTTAAAACGAAACTAAAAACTCATCTTTTTACAGTCTATTTCGGATGATAATTCAAAAGTCCCGGTCATACACAGATGTCAGTTTGTGTGAGTGTGTGTGTGCGAGGTGTGCGTGAGTGGTTGTGCGTGTCTGCTTTCCCGTGTGTGCTGTGCGTATCTGCTTCCCGTGCCTGAGTATGCGGTTTGTGTGCGTGTGTGTGTGTGTGTGTGTGTGTGCGTGTGTGCGTGGGGTGTGCGTGTGCGCGTGCGTGCGTGCATGTTTTCGTTAGTCCTTGTATTGTAAAGCGCTTAGCGCTAATTTAGGATTTGCACTATAGAAATATTCATTATTATTATTATTATTATTATTATTCATATTGTTTGTTTTATGAACAAAGTGACAAAGTCATGGTCCTGTCTGGAAGCCATGAGGACTGTTGCAGCTGGTCAGTCTGAATGAAAGTGATGAGAACTGTTGCAGCTGGTCAGTCTGAATGAAAGTGATGAGAACTGTTGCAGCTGGTCAGTCTGAATGAAAGTGATGAGAACTGTTGCAGCTGGTCAGTCTGAATGAAAGTGATGAGAACTGTTGCAGCTGGTCAGTCTGAATGAAAGGGATGAGAACTGTTGCAGCTGGTCAGTCTGAATGAAAGTGATGAGAACTGTTGCAGCTGGTCAGTCTGAATGAAAGTGATGAGAACTGTTGCAGCTGGTCAGTCTGAATAAGGGATGAGAACTGTTGCAGCTGGTCAGTCTGAATGAAAGTGATGAGAACTGTTGCAGCTGGTCAGTCTGAATAAGGGATGAGAACTGTTGCAGCTGGTCAGTCTGAATGAAAAGGATGAGAACTGTTGCAGCTGGTCAGTCTGAATGAAAGGGATGAGAACTGTTGCAGCTGGTCAGTCTGAATAAGGGATGAGAACTGTTGCAGCTGGTAAGTCTGAATAAGGGATGAGAACTGTTGCAGCTGGTCAGTCTGAATGAAAGGGATGAGAACTGTTGCAGCTGGTCAGTCTGAATAAGGGATAACTGTTGCAACTGGTCAGTCTGAATAAGGGATGAGAACTGTTGCAGCTGGTCAGTCTGAATGAAAGGGATGAGGACTGTTGCAGCTGGTCAGTCTGAATGAAAGTGAGAACTGTTGCAGCTGGTCAGTCTGAATGAAAGGGATGAGAACTGTTGCAGCTGGTCAGTCTGAATGAAAGTGATGAGAACTGTTGCAGCTGGTCAGTCTGAATGAAAGGGATGAGAACTGTTGCAGCTGGTCAGTCTGAATGAAAGGGATGAGAACTGTTGCAGCTGGTCAGTCTGAATGAAAGGGATGAAAACTGTTGCAGCTGGTCAGTCTGAATGAAGTCCATGAGAACTGTTGCAGCTGGTCAGTCTGAATGAAGGCCATGAGAACTGTTGCAGCTGGTCAGTCTGAATGAAAGGGATGAGAACTGTTGCAGCTGGTCAGTCTGAATGAAAGGGATGAGAACTGTTGCAGCTGGTCAGTCTGAATGAAGCGGACGACACCATGTTGGGCAAGCTGCCCTGCTACAAGAATGTCACCAACCTCATCCCGCTGCGCAAGAGTGCCCTCAGTAAGTTGCCCCCTGTGTTAGTGTCAGCCAGGCTGTCGGCTGAGTGCTGTAGCCTACAGCTGCTGTGTTCCTGTCGGTTAATGAAGAACTTGTGTATTTCGTAATAGGACAGGTTTTGGGCTGATTTCTTTGAGAGTAAAATTGGAATTCAGGAATAGATATGATCAAGCTTAGTTTAATATGTGGGAAAGGCAAAAGCTGTCTTTTTCTTTTTGTTTTCCTTTTGTTTTTTGTTTTTTTTCTGTTTTGTTTCCACATTCTCAAGTTTAACTGCATCTTGTTGTTTGTTCTTTGTTGCTGTGTTGTTTCCACATTCTCAAGTTTAACTGCATCTTGTTGTTTGTTCTTTGTTTCTGTGTTGTTTCCACATTCTCAAGTTGAACTGCATCTTGTTGTTTGTTCTTTGTTTCTGTGTTGTTTCCACATTCTCAAGTTTAACTGCATCTAGTTGTTTGTTCTTTGTTTCTGTGTTGTTTCCACATTCTCAAGTTTAACTGCATCTTGTTTGTTCTTTGTTTCTGTTTTGTTTGCACAGTCTCAAGTTTAACTGCATCTAGTTGTTTGTTCTTTGTTTCTGTGTTGTTTGCACTCTGTCTGGCCTATACCTCTGCCTTTGTGTAAAGATGGCTTGTGTTGTGCTTCTTTACTTGTTCATTTGTACACTAAGTACACTTGCCGTGTGACTTCTTTACTTGTTCATTTGTACACCAAGTACACTTGCTGTGTGACTTCTTTACTTGTTCATTTGTACACCAAGTACACTTGCCGTGTGACTTCTTTACTTGTTCATTTGTACACCAAGTACACTTGCCGTGTGACTTCTTTACTTGTTCATTTGTACACCAAGTACACTTGCGTGTGACTTCTTTACTTGTTCATTTGTACACCAAGTACACTTGCCGTGTGACTTCTTTACTTGTTCATTTGTACACCAAGTACACTTGCCATGTGACTTCTTTACTTGTTCATTTGTACACCAAGTACACTTGCCATGTGACTTCTTTACTTGTTCATTTGTACACCAAGTACACTTGCCGTGTGAGGCTCTTGGTGGGCTAGCATTTTATATGTTTCTTTCTTTTCACGATCATCGTTACTCTCGCGACTTTGTTCGATCATCGTATTTCTCTCGCATTTTTGCCTCTCACCAGTTTGTTGTCAGTGCAAGTTCATTGGCACTGTCGTGGTGCTGTCGTTGCCCTGGCGGTAACGCACCCATCTCCTCGGCATTTCTGCGAGTTTATTCTCTTGGCTCACCCGCCAGTAATTCAGTTCCACGATCGAACACTCGCCGGTCCTCAGCCGCCATCTTTCTCCCTCGCCGGTCGTGTTTCCCACCATTTCACCTCACCTCGTGGCTGGCCCTGTACAACGTACTGGGTTAGGGTACAAAGTTTGTCATACTCATACCGGGTTTAGTGCACGAAGTTTATCGTACTAGTACACACTATCCAGATTAGTGTAAGAAGTTTATTGTACTAGTACATGCTGATTGAGATTTCGATCTAGCATTACTCAGCATTTCTCAGTGTCAGTGCTGTGTACGGGTAGATCGAGTTTTCAGTCGATTTCTTGATTCCCTTACACGACACTCGGGCGACTTTTTCGCTCAACTATTCCTGTTGTTGTTCATATCAGTACGGTTCCACACGGCCGATCAAGTTTATTTAACATCTTCTCGACCGACTGACTTGTCTCCTCTTTGTGGTTGTGTGCTCCGGGTTTGCTCTGCCACCATTGCCCAACATGGTGAAGGACACCGACGGGTCGAGCCACTTCGCCTTCCAGAAGTCGCTCACATTCCCGGAGAGCCCGCGTGTCGATTCCAATTCAGAGCAATCCGTTCTTGCAGAAGAACGTATGGCCAGGGTAGATGGAGAAGACTATTTCGCGGAAGGGACGCATGACCATCCCTCCTTTACCCGACCGACGGACACACGATCGCTGCGTCCGAAGGCTACAAGGCAAGCGGCCGCCATTACTAAATGCCTTTCTTTCGACCTGCCCAGAAAATCTAAGGGCAAGGCTCCCTAACAGGGCAAAGCCAAGTCAAAACGTCTCGTCGAAATTCTCCCTCTCCCCCGTCTCCATCGGCCAGCTTGCCTTCTAGCGTTCCGACGCACAGTGAGACTTCTCTATCATGCTGCGTCATGCGACCCTCGGCCCCCGGGGAACTTTGCCGAGACGCGGACCAGCACGGGTGACGGGTCGGGGCTGGAATCACCACCCATCACTCACCTTGATGAGCTGCATGCCAGTTTTCCCCCGAACTGGACACATGGACTCACGGTGCTCTGCCCCACCGGGCACAGGTGCAGCAAACACCTGTGCACAAGGAACACCATGACTCCGGAAGCGGTCTTATGGTCACGCCGTGGCAAGAGCTTGGAGGTGTCCATAACTCTGGGTGTATGGTCACACCATGGCAAGAGCTTGGAGGTGTCCATACACAAAGGCGGTCGACCAACCCCGATTGACCGTTGCATATTCCCCTAGGGGTACAGGACGTTGGGGAGTCGACCTATTCTGCTCCCGGGGGGAGGATCGACCAGCGGGACCATGGGTAACCTGGCCTATTCCACTTGGGGGAGGAACACGGTGCCGCAGCCAGCCCAATCCGCACATAGGCGGGTAGGGGGCTCGGCTACCGTGTCCTCCTCTGCACCACCACTAGGGCCCTCCCAGGCCCACACCAAGGACGTGTATGCGGCAGTGCACGCTCCTGGGCGGGTAAGACTGGCCACAGCCTCTCGATACCCCCCCCCCACCCCCACCCCACCCCCGGTGTTTTAGGTTACCCGGGTCCCCGGGGATCAGACCTCAGGGCCGCCACAGCCAGCCTACCTCCCCGGGGACCGGTGGCTCTATGCCTCCGAGAGAGACCAGTGGCTTAATTCCAACACACAACACGACCAGCTCCACGGTTGAATGTGGCACCCAGCCTCATCCACCTGGGTCGACCTCGGTCTCCCATCTCGGGCGCTGTCTGATCGGCAGGACGGGTTTCCCCACCCTAGTCTGGCCGCTGATCATAGAGCCACGAGGGACCCGCCCTTGCATTTCCCCCACTACCCAGCTAGGGCGTCCCTCCGCCAGGACAAGGGTCCATCTCGGCCCCTATTGCGGTCCCCGTCAGCACTCTCCTCAGGGACCACAAGAAGCCCCCTGTCGCCTCCTTGTTTTCCGACAATCCTGTAACCAGGGAAATGGGCATTTCCCAGGCAGACTGTTGGCTGATTCCCAACCTGGACCCCCCTACTTCCGGCACCATCTCCTTTAAGAACCTAAAGGAGTGGGACTGGGTAGCTACACTCCACTGCTGGTCATGCCTTTCTAGGCATGTTCCTGCAGCGGGCAGAGGTACTCTGGCTGGAGGAGGACGGCGTCATCCCAGTGTCATCGGACTCAGGCTCCGAGACACACCAGGAGATGGACTCTCGCTTATTCAGCGACCCTTTTATGCGATACCTGGCGGGCAGCCTCTCCCGGCATGCCCACCAGTGGAGACGTATGGGCCTCAGCCCCTGGATAGTGGTGGTTTTACAGGAAGGGTTTCACCTACCTTGGGCCCATGAGCGACCTCCCCTGATGCGCTCTCCCCCTCCCACCCCCAACGAACCCTCCCCGGGCCAAACAGAGGCTCTTCGCCTGGAAGTCCAGGAACTCCTCCAGGAAGGGGCCATCACGGAGATTTCCCATCCCAACTCTGCATTTTACTCCCACCTCTTCGTGATCCCCAAACCCTCGGGAGGATGGAGGCCCATTCTAGACCTCTCTCCCTCAACAAGTTCCTCAGACCCACCAAATTCAAGAAAGACACACCGACCCAGATCAGAGACTCCATCCATCATCTCGATTGGGCCACCTCAATAGATCTGAAGGACGCTTACTTTCAGATCCTCATTCACCTGGCCCACAGACGATTCCTCCGGTTTGTTTGGCAGGGTCGGGTGTTCCAGTTCAAGGCTCTCCCCTTCGGCCTCTCCCTAGCACCCTTCCTCTTCACGAAGGTTGTCAAGGAGATGGCCTCCCTGGCCAGACAGGAGGACATTCGTGCCCAGTGCCAAGCCCACACCAATCACCTCCTGAGCCTCTGTTCCACGCTGGGGTTTGTCACCAACCCCAACAAGTGCAAACTCACTCCCAGTCAGAGGTTCTCCTTTCTGGGTATGAGTTTCGACACCATCTCCATGCAAGTCTCCCCAACCCCGGAAAGGTCCGCCCCCATAGTGGACCTCATCTCCCGCCTCCTAGAGGCACCCCACACCTCGGCCAGAACCCTGACCTCCCTCCTTGGGATGATGGAGTCCCTCTCGTCCCTCATTTCCCTGGGTCGGGTTCCCAAATGCCAACTCCAAAGGGAGTTCCGTCGACGTTGGTCGCAGACCTCTGACCGCTGGGACCAGACCATTCCCCTCGGCCACTGGTTCATTTGGGCCTCGGAGGAGTGGCTCAACCCAGCCACACTGTCCACCGGGGGTCCCCATCTCCCTCCCAACTCAGCCACTGGAACTCTACACAGACGCCTCCAACCTGGGCTGGGGGGCCCACTTGGAGGACAGTCATGCCTCGGGAGTGTGGGATGCACAGACTGCACGTCTCCACATCAACATCCTGGAATTGGAAGCGGGTCAGGCTGGCCCTCCTCCGCTTCCAACACAAGGTCTCTCTCCGACTGGTTCTCCTCACGGACAAAACGTCGGTAGCCTGCTATGGGGGGGGGGGGGGGGGGGGGGGGGGGGGGCTCGCTCTGGGGGAGACATGGACCTGTGCCCTTCCAGGTGTCTGAGATACTACTGGAAACGCTTGCGCCCCAGGTGCTCCTCCCAGAGACGTCTCCTTATTTCTATCAACCCCAGTAATACGAAAGACATCTCGGCTGGCACTATCTCTAGGTGCCTTTCCAAGATGGTGAGATCTGCCTACGCTCAGGCGTACAGGGATCTCCCCATCCCATCCCCCGGGCCATGAGGTCAGAGCACTGGCCACTTCCGCAGCGTTCCAGCACTCTGTCCCCTTGCGCCATCTCCTGGAGGCAGCCTACTGGCGTTCGGAAAACCCCTTTATAAACTTTTATTTAAGAAATATCTGCATGACCAGGGCTGACGGTTCTAAAGGGATCTCCTTTGCGGCGGCTAATGCAGCCATATCGGTTAACCCTAAGAACCACTAGGGCGCTCGCCCTCCTCCTATTCATTTAAATTCTGCTATGGTCTAACATGGTATAGTATATGACGCCAGAATGGGGAGTTTGTATTAATACTCCCTGTTTGGCTAGTACACTTACCATGTCAGACTCTAATGCCCGCCCTACCTTCCCCTCTAGCGCCAAGGTTCTCGGGGTTACCTTGCGCACAGGCCTCGCTGAATGAGGTACAGGAAGCGGACACCGGCTTCTTCCATTGGCGGAAGTAGGGTGGGCGTCACGTGACTGTCTTATAACTGCATTTGCCACAAAAAATTTCGGCCTGGCAGAGCTGACTAACTGCCGTTGAAAGCTATGGTTGATATGGTAAGTATACTAGCCAAACAGGGAGTATAATAAAAACTCCCCATTTCTCATGTACAGATGATTGTGGAAGTTTAATGTTAATTTGCTTTATGATTGTGGAATTTTTATGTTGATCTACGTTAGTGGTGTAGAATGTTTTTTGGTTGGATTTCTTTTCTATTCTTTTTTTCAAATTTCATGTTAGGTGCAGAGAGCTTTGTTTACTGCTAGACATGTTGCGCTATAGTTGCACTAATCATCGTTAGTAGTATTGTTAAGTGTTCACATGGTCCTGGTAATGAATGTTATGTTAGACAGTCTGCTGTCGAATGCCCTGTGCGTGCATGCACCCTATATGAAAAACAGCACAGGCTTCCAAGGGTGGTGCAGGATTGCTCCAATCTGGTTTGTTCGGCAGTTGAGGGCAGTACTTCTCTGGGATCTACCCGCATGTTCAGGGTTTTTTTTGTTCTTTGTTATGTTAGACAGTCTATCTGCACCTTGTGTTGTGTTCTCCATTCACCAATGACTGTGAGGCGTGGAGCCCTCTGTGTTGTGTTGTGTTCTCCATTCACCAATGACTGTGAGGTGTGGAGACCTCTGTCTTGTGTTGTGTTCTTCATTCACCAATGCCTGTAAGGCGTGGGGCCCTCTGTGTTGTGTTGTGTTCTCCATTCACCAATGACTGTGAGGTGTGGAGCCCTCTGTTTTTGTGTTCTCCATTCACCAATGACTATGAGGCGTGGAGCCCTCTGTGTTGTGTTGTGTTCTGCATTCACCAATGACTATGAGGCGTGGAGCCCTCTGTGTTGTGTTGTGTTCTCCATTCACCAATGTCTATGAGGTGTGGAGCCCTCTGTGTTGTGTTGTGTTCCCCATTCCCCAATGACTATGAGGCGTGGAGCCTCTGTGTTGTGTTGTGTTCTCCATTCACCAATGACTATGAGGCGTGGAGCCCTCTGTGTTGTGTGTTGTTTCTCCATTCCCCAATGACTATGAGGCGTGGAGCCCTCTGTGTTGTGTTGTGTTCTCCATTCACTAATGACTATGAGGTGTGGAGCCCTCTGTTTTGTGTTGTGTTCTCCATTCACCAATGACTATGAGGCGTGGAGCCCTCTGTGTTGTGTTGTGTTCCCCATTCACCAATGACTGTGAGGCGTGGAGCCCTCTGTGTTGTGTTCTCCATTCACCAAGGGACTATGAGGCGTGGAGCCCTCTGTGTTGTGTTGTGTTCTCCATTCACCAATTTGACTATGAGGCGTGGAGCCCTCTGTGTTGTGTTGTGTTCTCCATTCACCAATGACTGTGAGGCGTGGAGCCTCTGTGTTGTGTTCTCCATTCACCAATGTCTATGAGGCGTGGAGCCCACTGTGTTGTGTTGTTGTTCTCCATTCACCAATGACTGTGAGGCGTGGAGCCCTCTGTGTTGTGTTGTGTTCTCCATTCACCAATGACTATGAGGCGTGGAGCCCTCTGTGTTGTGTTGTGTTCTCCATTCACCAATGACTGTGAGGCGTGGACCCCTCTGTGTTGTGTTCTCCATTCACCATGACTATGAGGCGTGGAGCCCTCTGTTTTTGTGTTGTGTTCTCCATTCACCAATGACTGTGAGGTGTGGAGCCCACTGTGTTGTGTTCTCCATTCACCAATGGACTATGAGGCGTGGAGCCCTCTGTGTTGTGTTGTGTTCTCCATTCACCAATGACTATGAGGCGTGGAGCACTCTGTGTTGTGTTCTCCATTCACCAATGACTGCGAGGCGTGGAGCCTTGTGTTGTGTTGTGTTCTCCATTCACCAATGACTGTGAGGCGTGGAGCCTCTGTGTTGTGTTGTGTTCTCCATTCACCAATGACTATGAGGCGTGGACCCCCCTGTGTTGTGTTCTTCATTCACCAATGACTGCGAGGCGTGGAGCCCTCTGTGTTGTGTTGTGTTCTCCATTCACCAATGACTGTGAGGCGTGGAGCCCCTGTGTTGTGTTGTGTTCATTCACCAATGACTATGAGGCGTGGAGCCCTCTGTGTTGTGTTGTGTTCGCCTTTCACAATGACTGTGAGGGTGGACCCCTCTGTGTTGTGTTGTGTTCTCCATTCACCAATGACTATGAGGTGTGGAGCCCTCTGTGTTGTGTTCTCCATTCCCCAATGACTATGAGGTGTGGAGCCCTCTGTGTTGTGTTGTGTTCTCCATTCACAAATGACTGTGAGGTGTGGAGCCCTCTGTGTTGTGTTGTGTTCATTCACCAATGACTGTGAGGTGTGGAGCCCTCTGTGTTGTGTTGTGTTCTCCATTCACAATGACTGTGAGGTGTGGGGCCTCTGTGTTGTGTTGTGTTCTCCATTCACCAATGACTGTGAGGTGTGGAGCCCTCTGTGTTGTGTTGTGTTCTCCATTCACCAATGACTGTGAGGCGTGGAGCCCCTGTGTTGTGTTGTGTTCTCCATTCACCAATGTCTGTGAGGTGTGGAGCCCTCTGTGTTGTGTTGTGTTCTCCATTCACCAATGACTATGAGGCGTGGAGCCCCCTGTGTTGTGTTGTGTTCTCCATTCACCAATGACTGTGAGGTGTGGAGCCCTCTGTGTTGTGTTGTGTTCTCCTTCACCAATGACTGTGAGGCGTGGAGCCCCCTGTGTTTGTTGTGTTCATTCACCAATAACTGTGAGGCGTGGAGCCCTCTGTGTTGTGTTGTGTTCATTCACCGTGACTATGAGGCGTGGACCCCACTGTGTTGTGTTGTGTTCTCCATTCACCATTGTCTATGAGGCATGGACCCCACTGTGTTGTGTTGTGTTCTCCATTCACCAATGTCTATGAGGCGTGGAGCCCACTGTGTTGTGTTGTGTTCTCCATTCACCAATGACTATGAAGCGTGGAGCCCTCTGTGTTGTGTTGTGTTCTCCATTCACCAGTGACTGTGAGGCGTGGAGCCCTCTGTGTTGTGTTGTGTTCTCCATTCACCAAAAAACTGTGAGGCTTGGAGCCCTCTGTGTTGTGTTGTGTTCTCCATTCACCAATGACTGTGAGGCGTGGAGCCCTCTGTGTTGTGTTGTGTTCTCCATTCACCAATGACTGTGAGGCGTGGAGCCCTCTGTGTTGTGTTGTGTTCTCCATTCACCAATGACTGTGAGGCGTGGAGCCCTCTGTGTTGTGTTGTGTTCTCCATTCACCAATGACTGTGAGGCGTGGACCCCTCTGTGTTGTGTTGTGTTCTCATTCACAATGACTGTGAGGTGTGGAGCCCTCTGTGTTGTGTTGTGTTTCATTCACCAATGACTGTGAGGTGTGGAGCCCTCTGTGTTGTGTTGTGTTGATTCACCAATGACTATGAGGCGTGGAGCCCTCTGTGTTGTGTTGTGTTCTCCATTCCCCAATGACTATGAGGTGTGGAGGCCTCTGTGTTGTGTTGTGTTCTCCATTCACCAATGACTATGAGGCGTGGAGCCCTCTGTGTTGTGTTGTGTTCTCCATTCACCAATGACTATGGGGCTTGGAGCCCACTGTGTTGTGTTCTCCATTCCCCAATGACTGTGAGGTGTGGAGTCCCCTGTGTTGTGTTGTGTTGATTCACCAATGACTGCGAGGCGTGGAGCCCTCTGTGTTGTGTTGTGTTCTCCATTCACCAATGGACTATGAGGTGTGGAGCCCTCTGTGTTGTGTTGTGTTCATTCACCAATGACTATGAGGTGTGGAGCCCTCTGTGTTGTGTTGTGTTCTCCATTCACCAATGACTATTAGGCGTGGAGCCCACTGCGTTGTGTTCATTCACCAATGACTATGAGGTGTGGAGCCCTCTGTGTTGTGTTGTGTTCTCCATTCACCAATGACTATGAGGCGTGGAGCCCTCTGTGTTGTGTTGTGTTCTCCATTCACCAATGACTATGGGGCGTGGAGCCCTCTGTGTTGTGTTCTCCATTCACCAATGACTGTGAGGTGTGGAGCCCCTGTGTTGTGTTGTGTTGATTCACCAATGACTGCGGGGCGTGGAGCCCTCTGTGTTGTGTTCTGTTCTCCATTCACCAATGACTATGAGGTGTGGAGCCCTTTTGTGTTGTGTTGTGTTCATTCACCAATGACTATGAGGTGTGGAGCCCTCTGTGTTGTGTGTTGGTTCTCCATTCACCAATGACTATTAGGCGTGGGCCACTGTGTTGTGTTCATTCACCAATGACTGCGAGGCGTGGAGCCTCTGTGTTGTGTTGTGTTCTCCATTCACCAATGACTGTGAGGCGTGGAGCCCTCTGTGTTGTGTTGTGTTTATTCACCAATGACTGCGAGGCGTGGAGCCCTCTGTGTTGTGTTGTGTTCTCCATTCACCAATGACTATGGGGTGTGGAGCCCTCTGTGTTGTGTTGTGTTCTCCATTCACCAATGACTATGAGGCGTGGAGCCCTCTGTGTTGTGTTGTGTTCTCCATTCACCTTTGACTATGAGGCGTGGAGCCCTCTGTGTTGTGTTGTGTTCTCATTCACCAATGACTGTGAGGCGTGGAGCCCTCTGTGTTGTGTTGTGTTCTCCATTCACCAATGACTGTGAGGCGTGGAGCCCTCTGTGTTGTGTTGTGTTCTCCATTCACCAATGACTGTGAGGCGTGGAGCCCTCTGTGTTGTGTTGTGTTCTCCATTCACCAATGACTATGAGGCGTGGAGCCCCTGTGTTGTGTTGTGTTCTCCATTCACCAATGACTGTGAGGTGTGGAGCCCTCTGTGTTGTGTTGTGTTCTCCATTCACCAATGACTATGAGGTGTGGAGCCCTCTGTGTTGTGTTGTGTTCTCCATTCACCAATGACTGTGAGGCGTGGAGCCTCTGTGTTGTGTTGTGTTCTCCATTCACCAATGACTGTGAGGCGTGGAGCCCTCTGTGTTGTGTTGTGTTCTCCATTCACCAATGACTGTGAGGCGTGGAGCCCTCTGTGTTGTGTTGTGTTCTCCATTCACCAATGACTATGAGGCGTGGAGACCCCTGTGTTGTGTTGGGGTTCTCCATTCACCAATGACTGTGAGGCGTGGAGCCCTCTGTGTTGTGTTGTGTTCTCCATTCACCAATGACTGTGAGGCGTGGAGCCCTCTGTGTTGTGGTTGTGTTCTCCATTCACCAATGACTGTGAGGTGTGGAGCCCTCTGTGTTGTGTTGTGTTCATTCACCAATGACTGTGAGGCTTGGAGCCCTCTGTGTTGTGTTGTGTTCATTCACCAATGACTATGAGGCGTGGAGCCCTTTGTGTTGTGTTGTGTTCATTCACCAATGACTGCGAGGCGTGGAGCCCTCTGTCTTGTGTTGTGTTCATTCACCAATGACTGCGAGGCGTGGAGCCCCCTGTCAGCAGTGGGTCAGTTGTGGGTGGCACGGTATCTTCCTTGGCTGTCACAGAGGCCCTGTCTGCTGCCACTACATCTCCAGTCGCAGGGAGAAGATCTTCCAGATCCTGCACAAAGCGCTGAACAGCACCAACAGCGAGCTGCAGGCCGCCGCCCACGACTGCATGAAGAAGGTCAGTGCCGTCCGCTGGCTTCAGAAAGTAAGTGCACCTGGAGATGATTGATCTGTCAAGATTTTTGGAGCTTGACACTGGCATTTTATGGTGTGTGAATTTCAGTGTGTTTGTGTGGGGATAAGTGTTTGCAGACTGCTGGACTACTGCCTGCATGCACACACACATACATACACACTTATACGTGCACCCGCGTGCACTCACATGCTCTGAATGAAATAATGAATCATCAGATTAACTGTTGATTGTACTAGTAGTTTACACAAACACATGCACACAGTTCTTGCATGTTCATTCAAACAGATGCAAGCATGCATGCACATACAAGCCATTATGAATACACACCAACAAAGTATGCAGAAAACGTCATGAATGGTGTGTGGCCTCCTTCAAAGGAATGACTTGCCTGCGCTTGTGTGATGTACCTTCACATGCGTTCCTTGTGTGATGTACCTTCACATGCGTTCCTTGTGTGATGCACCTTCACATGCGTTCCTTGTGTGATGCACCTTCACATGCGTTCCTTGTGTGATGTACCTTCACATGCGTTCCTTGTGTGATGCACCTTCACATGCGTTCCTTGTGTGATGCACCTTCACATGCGTTCCTTGTGTGATGTACCTTCACATGCGTTCCTTGTGTGATGTACCTTCACATGCGTTCCTTGTGTGATGCACCTTCACATGCGTTCCTTGTGTGATGCACCTTCACATGCGTTCCTTGTGTGATGTACCTTCACATGCGTTCCTTGTGTGATGTACCTTCACATGCGTTCCTTGTGTGATGCACCATCACATGCATTCCTTGTGCCCGTTGCATATTATACAGATTTTCCTGCGCTGGTATAGTGCATGTGTAAAAACAACAAACAAACAAAACATGTATCAGTTAAGTTGTCAGTGTGTACTGGTTGTCCAGCCTTCACTTATGTGTGTGTTGACATGTATCATGATAATGTATTTATGTTTTTTGTTTTTTTTTAATGGGCACATATGAAGCAAAAACTTTCAATGATCAACATTAATGATATACATAAACATCACACAAGTTTATAAAAAACATGTTACACCCTTATCTCAAATCCATCGAATACACTGACAAATTTCAGCACCACATTGTTCTGAACAGGTTCCAAGGTCTTGGAGAACAATAAAGACAGAAAAACCTTATGTAAAGTAAACATTAACCCTCTATTAATTTACTATATGGGGCCCATTTTGTTGGCTAGTTTGCACAATTCATCTCTATCACAGACATATATTTCTACATTTTATATTTATAGTCCAGCTTTTAGGTTAGGTTTTGTTTTGTTAATTGTTATTTATAAATGAAATATTTTGCCATTACAATTATCAAATCTAACATATCATCGGTTTTTGTTTTTTCGTCAGTGCCAAATGTGTTTATGTTATTTTGACTTGCCTGCATCACAGCAAGACTTACATTTGCATGTACTGGCTACATGCGTATGTGTTGTGCCTACAGTTCGTCGCTGGGTGCGTGTCTGCGCGTACTGGCTATATGTGTGTGTGCTGTGCCCACAGTTCATCACTGGCTACATGTGTGTGTGCTGTGCCCACGGTTCATCACTGGCTATATGTGTGTGTGCTGTGCCCACAGTTTGTCACTGGGTGTTTGTTTGCGTGTACTGGCTACATGTGTATGTGCTGTGCCCACAGTTTGTCACTGGGTGTTTGTTTGCGTGTACTGGCTACATGTGTATGTGCTGTGCCCACAGTTCATCGCTGGGTGTTTGTTTGCGTGTACTGGCTACATGTGTATGTGCTGTGCCCACAGTTCATCGCTGGGTGTTTGTTTGCGTGTACTGGCTACATGTGTATGTGCTGTGCCCACAGTTCATCGCTGGGTGCACGATAGAGATGGAGACGGTGTACCAGGCCATCCGTCCCCTCCTACAGATGCTGGGGGACCACCGCTGTCTGAGTTTGAACGTTGTGCAGAGGTTGTCTTCCCTTGTCCAGCTCTTCCCCTCCGCCTTCAACGACAAGCTGTGTAATCAGCTTCAGGTGGGTGCTGCAGCCAGACGTATCTGTTCCCAGATCATTGCTCAGGGGTTGCCGCTTGGTCCTCTGTTGTTATGAAAGCATGCTTTATCAGCTGGTCCAAGACCTCTGTTGTTATCAGGGCTTAAAACGTTCCGCGTCTGGGCGGAATTCCGCGATTTCGGTTTGTCAAAAAAAAAAAAAAAAAAAAAAAAAAACCGACAGGAGCAAGGTATCCGTGATCGGCTTGCAAGCGTTCATAGCAACTGCGCGCAAGTTATGGCCCCTGATTATTCTTGGAAGAACTTTCCGGTCGGACTTCCGGAAAAAAACAAAATGGCGGAGCGCGCAGTCATTGTTCATGCGGGTCGATCTTTTGACGAATCTGCAATTAAAAACAAGTGGAAATGGGAGTGGAGCTTCAGAAAGTTGACGAAGAAGTCATTGGAGACTTTCTTCGCAAAGTTATTGCACCAGGTTTAGCTTGGTGCAAACTGTGCTTAAGGGAAGTGTTACGGTGGTCGCGGGAAGAAAGCTCTTGATCACATTCGTTCAGCGAAGCACGTGTCAAACGTCAAGGCGCTGAGTGGAACTACAAGAAAGGTCACTGAAGACACTTTAGCAGCACTAAAACGTGCCAGGATAGAACATTGCAATCCTGTGGGGAAAAAAGAGGGTGATATAGAAAATGTGGAGAGTGCAAGCCAGGCGGGAGGCAGCAAGGAAAAAGATAGGGTTCAAACTAATCAAAGTCAAGTTGTCAGCAAGAAGGTGGATGAGAATGAAATAAAAATTGTAGAGTGTGAAAGCCAGACAGGAGAAAGCAAGGAAACAGCAGACAAAGATAGGGTTGAAATTCAAGTAAGCAAGAAGGTGGATGGCAAAGACAGTGCAGACAATGCAAGCAGCAAGAAGAAACAGAGTTCCTTGCTATGTTTCTTTAATGCCTCCACCACCCAAACACCCAAATGACAAAGCTCTGTGTGTGTGTGTGTGTGTGTGTGTGTGTGTGTGTGTGTGTGTTCCTTGTGAAATCCGGTATTTCAGTGTTTATTATAATTTAGGAACTTCAAAATTTGACTTTTAGTATGTGCTGATTCCACAAGTTTCTCATTTATCAAAATTTGGATATTGTGACTTTCAAAATGTGCTGATTCCGCAAGTTGATCTCTGTTATATGAGACTGAACTTTAAAGTGTTTGATGCAGTTACTGACTTTGTGTGCACCAACTTCAAACTTGATATTGTGTGATCATTTAAACATGAAAAGTGAAACTTATTGAGCAACCCCAGAAGTGAGATTTCATCCAAAGACTATAGTTGGTGAACACCTGTAAAACACTCAAGTTAAAGGGGGAGTGTTCATTTTATTATGTGTTTAACCCCTTCTCCCTTGTCCCAAATATGTCTTCCTGTAATAATTATGTGTTTACAGCAATTTTTATGCACTAAATAACTCTTGAAATTATGTCCAGAAAGCGCGAAATGGCATAGATTTACACTCGGTTTTTAAAAAAATTTTCCCGGGGGAGCATGCCCCGGGCCCCCCTAGTTTCAGTGGTTTTTCCTCCTCCTGTTTTAAGCCCTGTGTTATGAAAGCATGCTTTATCAGCTGGTCCAAGACCTCTGTTGTTATGAAAGCATGCTTTATCAGCTGGTCCAAGACCTCTGTTGTTATGAAAGCATGCTTTATTAGCTGGTCCAAGACCTCTGTTGTTATGAAAGCATGCTTATCAGCTGGTCCAAGACCTCTGTTGTTATGAAAGCATGCTTTATCAGCTGGTCCAAGACCAAGACATTACAGCTGGTTGAATTGTGGTGGGTTTTTTTTTTTTATTGCTGACTCCTTTGTGTCTCTTAAATTGTTAATGGTTGGTTGGTTGCTTTTTTTTCTGTTTCATTTTCTTCCATGCTAGAATGAAACAAAAGGATTAGATTAGTTGTTCATCGTTTTCTTTGTCATCTAATACAATCCTATCATACTTTTTTTGGTCAGAAATTGAGTGGTATGTTAAATGATTACCTCTTTCCCATCTTTGCCCCCCCCCCCCCCCCCCCCCCCCCCCCCCCCTTCCCCTCCACTTCCTTTTGCATCCTTTCCACCAGATTCCTAAATTTCGTAGTTTTGGCATCAATTTTGGTTTTCTCTGTTTTCTTTTGTTTATAGGAGATATGGTTTAAAAGTGGCCCATGACAATCAGGACCATGTTTTAGCATGAACTGGGAAAAGGTACACCAGACGATAACATTTTCACATGTATATAAATGTAAGTTAGAAGGCAGTCTCCCACAATTAACAGTCTTTTTGAGAATATTGAAATATAGATTTAGAATTGAAAAACATAACTTATATTTAACAATGAACCACATGGATTTCCAGACAAAATGGCTTGCATATGAGCCCCTTGTCTTTGATGCTTAACTGTTTTTTTTTGTCAGTGCGAATGTATATAATGCAATATATGATAACTAAGTACTAGACTAACAAACAGTATTTCTGCTCCCTTGCTGATGACAGTCTATGAGGCTCATGTATGTTACTCAAGGGGTACGTTTTTTTTTTTTTCAAGGTTGCTATCATTGAGACAATGTGTTCTGTGAAAATAGCATATCTTCATTTGCTGTGAACTAACCGATTCTGTCTTAATATTTATCTGGTTAATTGTCAGTGTGTCTGCTTGTTTGTCCTCCTACCTGTCCTTCCTCATGCTATTCGTTTATCCTCACTGATCTCTCTATCCTATTCTTTCTTCTTTCTAAAAAAGAATTTTAAAGCATGATGACACTACATAGAAAGGATTTGCCTTAAGTACAATGCATTGTGCTATGCTGTTTATGTCATCAGGTAACCGTGCTTTAGATAGATAAATGATGATATGCTGAAGGCTGTATCTTTCTTTTTGTTTGTGTATATACTTACTTGTCTATGTATCTATGTTTAGCTTGCCGTATACCTAATTTCTGAATATTGATGTTGTTGCATATTTCAGTTTCTGTAATAACAATAAAAGAAAATAAAAAATGTTTTAAAAAAAAAATACAAATAACATTTTCACAAGGTGCACATTGATCAGTGCAGCCAGGGGTCAGATTGATTCTTCCTGTTGGAATATCAGAGACAGTTCTGGATCAAGCCTTCTGTGTCCGAGTCCCAGAAAACTGGCTCATACACCACAGGTTCTTTCAGTGTGTTTGGTTTTGTCATGGGCTGTTGTGCCACGATTCTGTTGTAGTTTGTTTCAGCGTTTGGCCATGTCTTGCAGGCCCATGTGAAGAAGTGGATTGAGGCCGCCAGTGTGAATCTGAAAAATGCCCAGACCTCCAAACCTGCTGGCTTTGTTCTGTCCCTGGTAAGTGCACTAATCACTGGTAAGCAGGCAGACAACTTGTCAAGGGAAAGCACTTAGAATGGGGATCACTGGGTATTGTAGCAGCCGCTTGTAACTTCATAGATCATCGTAAAAAATATGGATCATTGGTAAATGAAGGGATCATCGTTGAGTCAGTAGATCACTGGCATGCACGAGGATTGCTAAGAAGTATAGGGATTGCTTAGAAATGCAGACCTTTGAGGTAGTATGAGGATCAGTTGAAAATAAGGGCAGGTGTGGGGGAGTCACTGTTAACCATGACCAGCAGTTGTTGGTACAAGAAACACTGGAAAGAACTTTGACTGCTGGTACCTGTAAGGGTCACAGGTAAGTACAGTTTAGACATGAGGATTGGTTGATCGGCACAAGACCCATTTCTTATTGGCTGGCGTCTTTCAGTCTCATGTGTCGGGCAGAGAAGCTTGCCTGGAATGTTTCAGAATCGTTCTTGAACAGCTTCAGTGTGGACAGAAAAACTTTCACCTGTTTTCTGACATTTAGCTCACTTTTGTTGCACATAATGCCTAGTTTTCCATGTACCAATCATAGATGGTTTTCAGTAAATCATGTCAGCTTTTTATGTTTTTATGACATACATGAAATTTCACATTTCTTGTGTTTACACCTGTGATATGTGACATATATGGCATGTAGTTTACTACCTAGAAGAGGGACGATAACGATATGTATGCTTTCCATGTTTGAGGATGATGTTGATGTGACCTCGTGGTGGTTCAGCTGACGCTGGTGATGGAGGTCTGTGTGCAGGAGATGTGAGGATGATGTTGATGTGACCTGGTGGTGGTGACGCTGGTGATGGAGGTCTGTGTGCAGGAGATGTGAGGATGATGTTGATGTGACCTGGTGGTGGTGACGCTGGTGATGGAGGATTGTGTGCAGGAGATGTGAGGATGATGTTGATGTGACCTGGTGGTGGTGACGCTGGTGATGGAGGATTGTGTGCAGGAGATGTGAGGATGATGTTGATGTGACCTGGTGGTGGTGACGCTGGTGATGGAGGTCTGTGTGCAGGAGATGTGAGGATGATGTTGATGTGACCTGGTGGTGGTGAAGCTGGTGATGGAGGATTGTGTGCAGGAGATGTGAGGATGATGTTGATGTGGCCTGGTGGTGGTGACGCTGGTGATGGAGGTTTGTGTGCAGGAGATGTGAGGATGATGTTGATGTGGCCTGGTGGTGGTGACGCTGGTGATGGAGGATTGTGTGGAGGAGATGTGAGGATGATGTTGATGTGACCTGGTGGTGGTGACGCTGGTGATGGAGGATTGTGTGCAGGAGATGTGAGGATGATGTTGATGTGACCTGGTGGTGGTGACGCTGATGATGGAGGTCTGTGTGCAGGAGATGTGAGGATGATGTTGATGTGACCTGGTGGTGGTTCAGCTGACGCTGGTGATGGAGGATTGTGTGGAGGAGATGTGAGGATGATGTTGATGTGACCTGGTGGTGGTGATGCTGGTGATGGAGGTCTGTGTGCAGGAGATGTGAGGATGTTGTTGATGTGGCCTGGTGGTGGTTCAGCTGACGCTGGTGATGGAGAATTGTGTGGAGGAGATGTGAGGATGATGTTGATGTGACCTGGTGGTGGGGTGACGCTGGTGATGGAGGTTGTGTGCAGGAGATGTGAGGATGTTGTTGATGTGACCTGGTGGTGGTGACGCTGGTGATGGAGGATTGTGTGCAGGAGATGTGAGGATGATGTTGATGTGACCTGGTGGTGGTGACGCTGGTGATGGAGGATTGTGTGCAGGAGATGTGAGGATGATGTTGATGTGGCCTGGTGGTGGTGACGCTGGTGATGGAGGATTGTGTGCAGGAGATGTGAGGATGATGGTGATGTGGCCTGGTGGTGGTTCAGCTGACGCTGGTGATGGAGGATTGTGTGGAGGAGATGTGAGGATGTTGTTGATGTGACCTGGTGGTGGTGGTGACGCTGGTGATGGAGGATTGTGTGCAGGAGATGTGAGGATGATGTTGATGTGACCTGGTGGTGGTGACGCTGGTGATGGAGGTCTGTGTGCAGGAGATGTGAGGATGTTGTTGATGTGACCTGGTGGTGGTGACGCTGGTGATGGAGGTTTGTGTGCAGGAGATGTGAGGATGATGTTGATGTGACTGGTGGTGGTTCAGCTGACGCTGGTGATGGAGGATTGTGTGCAGGAGATGTGAGGATGTTATTGATGTGACCGGAGGTCTGTGTGCAGGAGATGCAGACCTGTGCTGCCATCCTGGACATCTTCCACACTGCTGCCCGCGGCCTCGGCCAAGCTGATTGAGCCCCTCATCATGTTGGTGCTGTTCGGGGAGAAGGCACTGCTCATGGAGGTCAGGAGGTCGCAGCGAGCCCGCTTTCACTTCTGCAGAATGCTTACATGCACGCGCACATGCGCGCCCACACACACACACACACACACACATGTGCACACAGTCACACTCAAACACACATGCACATGCGTATATGCCCATATACACGGGCACACACACATATACTACTCAAAAAAATTTAAGGGCCACACAGTTCATCACTCCCCAATAATAACTCATAAGTCCGACAGCTGAAATCAACCAACAAACTCCCCATTTCAATCATTTGATCATCGATTGGACACAATTTAATCAAGAAGTGCAAATCAATTATCGCGAAAATTTCATTGACATGGACACACCCCCATTTTGCAAATTCAGAACAACCGACTGTCAGAATGTCAAGAGTCAATATCGTGTGTGACCGCCATTGGCGTTGATGCAGTCAAGGCAGCGCTGTCTCATGGATCTGACCAAAGTCTGGAGGGTGTTCTGAGGGTTCGCCTGCCACTCCTGCTCCAGATTCCTGAACAGACGTCGAGATTGTGTGCAGCAGTGTTGATTCTAGAGCGCGCCCTTGCGGGATTCCCGCAATATTTTTCTGAAGGCCGCAAAAAATCGCGAAAGACGCGGCCCAAAAGCCGCAAAAAAAAGAGAACGAACGCGTTTTTGCACAACCAGCGCGGCTTCGCCGCTGCCGTGTGTATAGCCTCCTGAGCAATTCCTTTAGCCGAACGCGCGTTCTACCAAATTTTTTCATTGGCCGAGAAGCAGCAGTTGAGCCAATCAGCGGTAGGCCTACTGGCAGTTCAACAGTCCTCATGTCGGCTTCAACGATGAAGCGCGCGAAGCCAAATACTCTGTTTTCTTTCGCCTTCACGAAGAAAAAACGCACTGATATATCTAAAGATCATCAGCTGGAAGCCGATAATGAGTCTACAGCCACCGTTACGGCTACTCAGTCAAGCGATAGCGTGTCTCAGCCGATCGACGCCGGAGGCGAAACGGTTGAAAGTGCCAGTGAACCCGAAGATCAGCAAGATAGGCCTAATGAAGATGGTGAAAACGAAGCCGATCCCTCCAGTTCGAAAACGGAGGAGCAGAAGAAACTCTACAAGGCGTTTCAAGAATCATGGTTGAAAGACAGACCCTGGTTAAAGAAGGAAGAAGATGGAAGCATGATGTGCTCCTTGTGCCTGAAAACACAAAAAAAGAACACGTTCACGAAGCCGGGGTGCAAGAACTATCGAACATCGACTCGACACGGCATGTTCGAATGGCAGACCATAAGCAGGCCCAGCAGGCTGAACTTCTTCATAGCAACTTCATTCAAGTAAGTAGTACTTTCTGCTTCTACTTTGTGTTTGTATGTATGGGATTTTTTTGTTTTTTTCTCCAAAGATTTTTTTTTTAAAGAGAGAGAGAGAGACTTTCTACACCCCCTCCCCCCTCCTCACCATGCCTTCCAGTTTTCCTGTCAGTAGGGCTTCCATTTCTTTTTTCTTGTCTGAAATTTTCTGCTGCCTTTTTAGGCTTAAACACACACACACACACACACACACACACACACACACTCACACACACACTCTCTCTCTCTCTCTCTCTCTCTCTCTCTCTCTCTCTCCTCTCTCTCTCTCTCTCTCTCATATATGCCTTATTATTCTTACATATGCTTGTGAAAAAAAAGACTTGGTTTCCTTGTTGGTAAAGCTTTTTCTCACCTCAATACTTTGTAAGTAGAAATGCTGAGGGAAAGATTTTTTATTCAACATTAGAAAAATTTTTACAGTAACAGAATTGCCTACATGTGGAATTCTTTGCCATCTAACCTGAAATATGCACCTTCAGTTGATTTCATTTAAAAATCGTTTTGATAATTTACCAATACATAATAAAATATTTATTGACTTTGATGAATTATCATTTTATGTTACATTAAAAAAATGGAAAAAGTTGATATTGACCTACAAGTCCTTATCCAATTAGAAGAACATAGTAACGATGGGACTGTTCAAAGCTTTATGGCTATTAGTCCCTACTACTCCTACCCTGTCTCTCCCCAGCTCGCTCTCTTTCTCTTTCTCTTGCTCTATTTCCCATCTTTTTCTCTCTCAATTGGCTTAGTAGTATTAAAAAAAAAGTAAGTGGTGACTTTAATTAAATTTATGATTTTCAGTGTAGGGTTATTTTGTAATTGTAGTTTTTGACTTGCTTTCAGGCTACCCAGTCTGCTGTTCGGAAGAGTCGAGCCAGTGCAGATGAAAGTGTTGTAGGGGCCATGCGCACAGTCTACTGGTTGGCAAAGGAAGATGTAGCTATCAAAAAGTATCCCAGCCTTATCAATCTTCAAGTGCTGCAGGGCTGTGAGGCAGTTTCAAAGCTATCTGTAGCTCAGAATGCAACATACACCTCAAGGTCATCAGGGGAAGAGTTTCAGAGATGTGTTGCGGGGGAAATTCAGGGGAGGATTACAACTACTTTGAAGGAGGCAGACATGTTTTCTGTACTTGTAGACGAAAGTACGGACATATCTATTTCAAAGCACCTAGTCCTGTATGTTAGAGTAGTCGATGCAGAGTTTGTGCCACATACCTTTTTTCTTTAAAAATGTGACTATCGAAAACCCTAAAAGTGATGCCAAGATCCTCTTTGACAGTGTTAAGCAGGCTTTAGAATCTGAGGGACTGGACATGTCAAGGGTGATGGGATTTGGGTCAGATGGTGCGGCTGTGATGATGGGGCAGAAGAATGGGGTGGCAGCACGTATCAAGGAACAGAGCCCACACTGCATCAGCATTCATTGTATGGCCCACAGGTTTAATCTGGCCACATCCCAGGCTTCGAAGGGGGTTCCATATTTGAAGGAGGTGGAGAGCACTTTGTCTGATCTGTATTATTATTTTGGAGGCAGCAAGTCTGCAAAAAGAAAATGTGAGCTAGAGCAGATTCAGAAGGTGCTTGAAGACCCCCTGCTGAAAGTCAAGGAGTGCCATGAGATAAGGTGGCTTGCCTTTTTTTGAGGCAGTCAGAGCTGTGTACCAGTCCTGGGCCTCACTGCTCACCTACTTCAAGAGCCATGATGACTCCAAGGCAGTCAGTTTCAGGACAGTGTTTCAGAGCTACAAGTTCCTTGCAGTTTTGGCCTTCCTGATGGATGTACTCCCCTCTTTGGCCCAGCTGTCCCAATGCAGCTTCAGAAAGAAAATTTGGATGTGGCCTGTGTATATCCTGCACTGAATAACCTACAGACCAAAATAAAAAAAGGTGAAGAAGGGAACAGCACACTACCAGACTGAGCTGCTTGAGAAATTAGAATCAAAGAAAAACAGCAAGGGTGAGATTGAAGAAGTCAAGTACAAAAAACAGAAACTGTCTTTTGTGGCAAGCTTGCGAGCTGTCACAAAGGAAGTAGAAGAGATTAGAACTGTGTTCTGTGACAATCTGGCCAAGAACATTGAGCAGCGATTTCCATCAGACACGAAAGATGTGGCCTGTGCCTTCAGTGTCCTTTCCATGCGGCCCTTGTCTTTTCTGAGCCAAGAACAGCAAGAGGAGTATGGTGTCAAAGAGCTAGAGACACTTGCAAACCATTATGGTCAGTCTGCTAAGAGGGAGAGAAGACTAGCAAGCCTCTGGTGGACAAAGCTGCTTGCTTGGAGGAGTGGTCAGTTGTGAAGCAGACTGTCCTGACCAACATGTACCCCAGGGACTCCACCAAGGCTCTCTTCAAGCTTCTTCACACCTACCACAAGGACAGCTTCCCAACATCCTGGCCCTGGCCAAGCTAGCCCTCATCATGCCCTACCACACTGCCGACTGTGAGCGTGGTTTCAGTGCCCAAAATGCCATCAAGACAGCCAGGAGAAACAGGCTGAAAGAAGACAGCCTCAATGTGCTGATGACCATCAAATGTGAAGGTCCTCCCATCAATGACCATGACTTCACAGCTGCTGCAGCAGAGTGGAAGCAACAGAAGGATAGGAGGATGTACAAGAAATGAATGGAGTTCTGTGGGCTGTACATATGTATAAAGCTTTTCAGTTGTGTATGGTGAAGGTGTACACAGTGACTTTTCACAGTTAAAGGGTTTTCTTAAGGTGATGGTATATAAATCTTGACAATAGTGATGGTCACTTCATATAAAGAGACTGAATTAATTGTGGGGTAGGCTTAGAGTTGCTGGATTCTATGATGAGGTGACAACAGACTTGCTCACTTGCTGTATGACTGCCAAGAAGGGAGCTCAGCTGAGTACATGCACCACCAGAAAAAGACAAGTCTTCTAAGGTATGTCAGAATGTGTGTGTACTCTGTGTGTGTGTGTGTGTGTGTGTGTGTTGTGTGTGTGTGTGTTTCTGTAATAAAATGTAACTCGTTTTTTGTTTCTTTTTGTTGTTTTAGTTTACTTTGGCCATAATGTAATCATTGTGATTAAGCTTTAAAATCTGAATTTTCACGCGTTTTGAGGGCCTCCCATTTTCACCCTATGGGCCCCCTTTTTTTATGTGAGGGGGCCCTTGGGCCCCCTTTTTTGAAATCCTAGAATCAACACTGGTGCAGGAGGGTGGTTGTTGCGTGTACGACGGCCCAGAACATCCCAAAGATGTTCGATGGGGTTCAGATCGGGTGAGCGGGCAGGCCATTCCATCCTGGTGACTTGCTGCTGCTGGAGAAAGTTCTGTACGACCCGAGCTCTGTGCGGCCTGGCATTATCGTCCTGTAGTATGGCTCCTGGTCCCATGGCCTGCAAAGCTGGTACAGCGATTGGCTCCAGAATGTCGTCCCTGTAGGCTACGCCGGTCAGGTAGCCTTGGACACTGTGCAGGGGTGTTCTGTGATGAAGACTGAAGCCACCCCACACCATCAGGGACCCACCACCATAGCGGTCGTGCTCCGCAAAAGTGGCGCCAATGAAGCGCTCTCCAACACGCCTCCAGGCGCGAATCCTGCCGTCGTTGAAGGACAGGGTGTAGTGGGATTCATCAGAAAAGAGCACCCTGGACCACTGCTGCCTTGTCCAGGCCAGGTGTCGTTGAGCCCAAGCCAGACGAGCAGCACGGTGAGCTCTGGTCAGTGGAGGTCGCAATGCTCAACGCCTTGACCGCATGTTGGCCTCACGCAGGCGGTTGCGAACCGTCTGGTCGCTGACGAGGACGTTGCTGGCTGCTCTCAGCTGCCCCTGAGCACGTTGGCGGTGGCGGTTCTATTGCATAGTGCCGCCAGGGTGATGAAGCGATCCTGTCGTCTGTTGGTTGCTCTGGGGTGTCCAGGTCTGCGCGATTCTTGAACTCTCCCATAGTCGTTGTACCGGTCTCTCAGTCTTTGAATGACAGAATGTGTTACTCTTAAGTCGTCTGCCAACTTCTCGGACCGCCACGCCTTCTTGCAGCCAGGCCACAGCCATCCCTCTCTCAGCGTCACTAAGTTTGCGTCTTGGTGGCATGTTTGAACACACCCCCAGAAGCGGCCCTTATCAAAGCCACTGGTCAGCGAATCAGGTTGACAAGTGTTCATTAAAGGTTCGGCTTGCATGTGCAATGCAGTTTTCAGACAGCCGAACACTGCTGCGCCAGCTAGGCGCACTCAAATTGCGACCTTTTTCTCGTGGTTTTTGAGCTTCTTTTGCGGACCAGTGTAACACCTTTGACACAGATTCGACTGAACAATTGCCAAAACCAGTTTTCTGTGAAGCACTTGTCACACTTTGAGTAAATAAATTGGCCATAAACATTCATGTTTTATGCTACGCTGTATTATGTAAACCATATCAAAAATGAATGTGGCCCTTAAATTCTTTTGAGTAGTATATATACACACACACATACATGTGGAGATGCGTGTGCACAGGAGTGTGCTCACAGAAGCCCACACACACACACATACACATGCACATCTGCACGCATATGCACACACACACAAACACACTTGTGTGCACACATGCGCACACATCCACACACACAAACATGCGCTCACACATGTGCGCACACACACATACATGCATACACACACACACACACATGTGCTCGTGCACCATAGACACTGGCACGCACATATGCCAGTGCCCATACACCCATACACACGCGTGTACACTCGCCAGACACATAGTGCCCATACACCCATACACTCGTGTACACTCGCCACACACATAGTGCCCATACACCCATACACACGTGTGTACACTCGCCACACACATAGTGCCCATACACCCATACACACGCGTGTACACTCGCCACACACATAGTGGCCATACACCCATACACACGCGTGTACACTCGCCACACACATAGTGCCCATACACCCATACACACGTGTATACTTGCCATGCACACATTCAATAATAATGTCACAGCCGATGTTGGGTAGGTACTCAAGGTCTGACCGGTGTGTTGGGTTAATGCGCACATCAGACATCTGCTAAGTTGTAGTCATAAGATCATCTTCTTAAATTCTCTTATCTTGGTCATTTGTCCATCAGCTTTGTCATGCGCAGTGTGGTTTCAAAACTTAGCGGATGTGGTCTAGCATGTATGGACTAGACTTCACACCATGACACCTTTGATGACACTGAAGCCAATACTCCTAAAGGCAGAACTTGTTTCCCCCTCCTCCCCACTCCTGCCCCCCTTCCTTCAGACACCTGACCTCATTGTATGCAGATCCACCACAAGAAGTGAGTCAAAGAGAAACACGACTTCCATGCTTGTGGCCGGTATCAGAAAGGGTGTTATGGAACAGTCATGTTCACAGGAGGATCAGGTAACGGACATGGATGAACGATGTGAATGTTTTCATAGTTTTCAGTCGGAGCTGTGTGAATGTTTGAATATTCAGTCTGCAAATCACATGGTATATGATTATGGGTCATAGATCAGTCGGTGTGTAGTAGTTAGCACCTATCCCCA